>VICI01002251.1:0-17417 GCA_019593645.1 Akabosia matsudoensis | reverse complement strand
AGCACTTGTTTACCTCATCATGAAGCACTTGTTTACCTCATCATGAAGCACTTGTTTACCTCATCATGAAGCACTTGTTTACCTCATCATGAAGCACTTGTTTACCTCATCATGAAGCACCTATTTAGCATATCATGAAGCCTTTGCTCATCACATCATGAAGCATTTGCTTAGCGCATCATGACGCATTTGCTTAATGCATCATGAAGCATTTGCTTAGCGCATCATGACGCATTTGCTTAATGCATCATGAAGCATTTGTTTAAGGATGTAAACGCCTTTTGCTACTTTCGAGAACCATGCTTGAGCGTTTTATTTGCATCGCCAAACAAAATGATAGACATGGGACTTTCCAAGGCGTTGCATACTGAGCTGACTCAGTTGGCCACAGCAATATTCTAACAGCCGTCGCAAAGTAATTAAGTTTCACTACAGATCGTAATCAATAATTTTACATTTACTTGTTTGTCTCACAAGTAATATATGTATGTAGTTTTTTTTCATTGCAACAAGTATAATCGTATATTCACTCCGGTGATCTAGTCGTCAATTTAAAAAAATTATTGGCGCTCTAGTATGAATAATATTTCTAGTTTTCACTGACATATGGTACTTATTATGCCATTAAATGGGACATGAGAAACTTTATTTTAACTTTAAAGTGAAATAAACAATCACCTCTAAGTTTGCTAGGCAACGGCTTTGTTTGGTTTATTTTAAGTGAGTGAAGTACAATAGTAGTTCACCCGAAAAATAGTTTAAATGTTCACGTAGAAGGAATGGTTATACCAAAAAGTAGGAATATTTGCGATAGAATTAAAGAAAAAGAGGGCACACACCCCAAACACCAGTCATTAAATCTTTTTTCCCTTGCTCGTATAGTCCCTCTTCATAAAAATATGTTTGTGTAGTAGGAAGGAGGACTGAAATGGAGAAATGTATGTAAAGAGAAAGCGAGGGAGATGGAAGAAAGACTTAATTAGAACTTTCCTGCGTCCTACGATTTAGCACATGGAAAAGTGTGATTAACTATATAAACATTACTGTAAAGTTCACGCAAGTAGTTTGTGCGGCTAAGCATATTTACATGTTAGCACGGATTGCATCGCTTTCCCACTCGTGGCACTCTGTGGGATTTTGTTTTTACCTTTCATGCCATGTGCTTTGATGAAATAGCTATTATACGCAATCGATCTTTTCAAGAAAGTCTTATAATAAGGGAAGAAAGAAAAACATTTATGACATGGTATATCAAGCTAACATGACGCCATGGCCGGTTTTATAATGTGTACCTCTGTGACTGTTCGCCTCAAGTTTAGCTGTAGTATGGTGAGTAATATCGTCTATAGCACAATAAAGGTAAAACTAACTTCTTAAAGTAAAGTTGCGTCAGAATGAATAGCTTTATATTATGGCAATGTCATCGTATACACATTGTAGTTCCAGAGCGGTAATAGTCCTTTACCACATCTTGCGGGACGTTTAAGGTCTCCAACACAAACCTATTTTAAATAAATACACAAACTTTTCCCTGCTAAGCAACATCAAAACAAGTGGTCGTGATGCAAGAAAAAACGTAACGAAGAAAAGAAGCAGAATGGAATGGGATTCTGTTTTTCAATGACGAATTCCCTACACAAAAACGTTCGTATCTGTGATTTTCATGCACTGAAGTGACATGGCGAACTGCTAATTAATTTCATCAATTGGATATAATTAATTGGGTATCGTTCAGCAAGCATTTTGCGTATTGAAATTCTCTGTATTTCTGCTTTCGGTCTTGCAGTTACTCCTTCGTGAACCTGGACAGTTCAGAAATGTACTCTCTTGTTATCTCCCTGCTACAAAAGTAGCCGTGGTCCGAGGAGCGTGCTAGTTGCCAGTAAGTCAGGAAAATTCAGATGCAAGCTGTCAGAAAATTAGACAAAAATATGCAGATTGTTAGAGAATCAGAAAAAATTTCGATGCGGGTTGTCAGGAAATTCGAAACGAAAATGAGTCAAAATTAACCTCATCCTCAGCGGAACCCCCAAAAATTGCCGAAACCAACCTAAGACTAGCGAAGCCACAAAAAAAGATATGTTCATTCAATATTTTTCCCTTAGATACTATGGAACATGAAAAAGAAAAATGCACAGGATAGTTCGGTTTCACTCAAAAACACGAAATGTATATTTATTTTTGTGACGAAGATTCACTTCCGGTGAAATCAACTGTCAACAGCTAGTTTTTCCAAGGATGCATCCTTTGATTACTAATGTGATTTCTTCGTTACCAAATGTAACCAAACAACCTGCGTGCTTAGCAAGCTATTACAGGAGAGGATACTTGTAAAACCGTTATTCACATTTTACTCTTGGTTTCTTTTGTTTTCTGATACCTTGCACGTGAATTTTTCGGATTTTCGGACAACTTGCACGTTCCGAAGTTTGGTTGTATTTGTGTCGATTATAGCCGGCCTCCAAGTTAGGATTATTGTACACACAAATGCAAGTGATTTAATAAAGGTCAACTTTAAAGTTACGAAGCAAATTTTAGGTTCAATTCAATCTTCTCTAATTAATGATAGAATGTCTAATTAGAGCATAAATTGCAGTCTATATCCATCTACGTATTTTCGCCAACATGTTCAGAACCTTGTCCATATATTAGCGGCATCATATATCTCTTCTTCAGTTACAGCCAGGGTTCTAATAACGTCCGGCCTACAACAAGACTAAAGATGGCGTACATACCAATTACTGGCAACTAAACGTTAAATACCAGTTATGTATGATTGTTCAACAAAATAGAATTGTCAATAGAATATAATGCTAAAAGGAGCAGCCGTCCTTTACAATTCTATCTATGTGTTACAATCACTCCCTGTAAGTAAGCACAATTATTAAGCATTGCGCTAGCAATATTTGTTAAGATCAAGTTGCACTTTTTGTCCGTCTTCTAAAAATGCCGTGAGGCCCGTTCGTTCCGTATGTTCCATGCCACCTTTTTCCCGAGAACTCTCGATCGCTTACTCCAATCGGCTCCAAACTTGGTAGCTAGGTTTGGAATATCGCCAAGGCTATCTATATAGTTTTTGGAGGCGATTGGATAAGCCCTTCAGGTTCTTTCAGGTGCTTGAAAGTAATGCATCGTTTTTTACTATAACTTGGGAACGCTTTGTTGGATTAGACTGAGATTTGACAATCATGGTTCCTGAGAGCCATTCACAACAGATAAATAGGTTTCAAGGTGGATTCACGTTCCTGCAGGTGCCCGGATTCTGGTTTTAGCGATAACTTGAGAACGCATAGTCTGATTTAAATGAAATTGTATACCAGATTTTCTCAGCACGCATGGGTAACGTATAATTGTGCTTCCATTGTTTTTCAGGTACCTACAGGTGCCCAGATTAGTTTTTTAGGAATATTTTGAGCACACCTTGTCTGATTCAAATGAAATTTTGCGCGGACGTTCTTAGTAGCCTTAGGCAACGGATTTACATGTTCACTTTGGTTTTTAGGTACCTGAAGTTGTTTTTTTTGGGATAACTTGGACGCATATTGTCTGATTAACATGAACTTTTGCTTCGACGTTCTCAGTAGCTTTAGGCATTGAATAATCGTTTTTTAAATATGATTATGTACGTATTTCTAGTTTTTCATTCCGAAATGCTTTATTGTTACGTTGAAACGGTTTATTTGTGTTTACCATTCAGTTTGCACAAATTCTAGCAGTTATACCTGAATTGAAGGATAGTGTCGAAGGGAATATACAGCCCAGCGGGGTAATACTCCTACTATGCATAATGTTGCTAATGTAGTCTGGTTGCCGATAACATCAACCATCTATTTCCCAAGTAGGTATTATCGCCGTGCTCAACAGATTCTACGCAAACTACGCGAAGATTTTCCGCTCGTGAAAACAAATAATGATAGAAAACAGCATGTGTTATAATTAATCGCTCTAAGTATTTTAATATCCGCGAATTATACTTTTCCAACTACAAATAGATTTTTTACAAGCAACCAACAAACGGTTCTTTATCTCTTGAACCTCTACACGAGAATGATTTGTCCGAAACCATTTTTTTTAGGCTTCGACATTTTAACTTATCACTTAATTTGTATGCTTCTCTTTCATACATGCCCCCAACTTTATCCGATGGGGATTTAAGCACAATATACGTTCCTACATCTTCCATACCATCACACAACATTTATCCTTATGTCTCTAGCTCTCCTTTTCTTGCTTTGGATTTTCACAAAAATCTAACAATTAATTTGTGTATTGAACTTTTCTGATACAAACAAAAACGAACCCTTTTATTTGAATAAGAAGTAGATACCTTCAAGTGATGTAGTATGTAGCCTCCTGTCAGAAAATGCATGTTTGGTTAACTGTACATGGTTTTTAACTACATAATTTAGAATGACTTTGTTGCCGTGGTTGCTACTTTATTGTGTTCTCTGTACTGTACGAAATATGTAAAAGTGGCCAGTTTTGATGTGCTAAAACCTATCCGTTTATGATTATGTGGAAGTAGTGTGACACTTATGTGACCCCTTGATACTTTGTAACCCAGAACCATCAAATTGAGCTTAAAAGTTTTAATGCCCCATGTGGGTGTGAATGTTGCTCATCTATAGTAGGTTAGAAATTTTTAAAGCAGTCAAGGTTGATTTTCGTAATAAATTCAGATAATTTTTACATTTGAGCTAAGTAGTACGTGTGTTTATATTCCTGTTGGCCTAATGTGTTGCATAAGACATTATTTAATTTACCTTTGCGTCAAGGTCACTTATTAAAAGAATCAGACTATTTGTGCACACATATGTCTATAAATTGATAAACTCAGATGAATATTTGTTGTATAGCTAGGTACAATAGATCAAATCGACGTATCGAATCTGAATTTCTCACCTTTTTCGGCACCGCATACACGTGGAACCACCTCCAAAATTGGGTGACAGGCGGTGTGATTCATACATGAATCTCTGGCTTGAATACAGTTCATTATGGCTGAAGCAGTCTTTGTTTGGAAACCTGCAAATCAAAAAAATAATCAAATTAGCATTGTTGATACGAAGTTCATCTTGCGAAAATAATCAGGCACTAATTGTATGCTGTCAATCACTGTTTTCACCACTAAACGTGTATACTTGTGCGGTTCAAGTACAGTTGTAAGGGCAATGGACAATGGACATCGAAGAATTTTAATAGACATTTTAGTCAGAAGGAAAATTTTCTGAGTATCCTATTATAAAGTTAGTGCTGACAGCAACTTTACCGTCCTTAGGCAATACATTGAACGCCAGAGAAAGCCAATATCCCCTTTTCTTCCTGAGAGTTCAAATTTGTCCAATTCCTTTTGTTTTTTTGTGCTGACACTCAGCAATTTCAAATACATTTTAATGTGAGCGTTCAATATACTTGGACATCGAAAACTATGAAGTAAGAAAAGCGGACAAAGTTCTCTAATTTACCGTATCTCCGCCCAAACTATTTCAACCTCTCAAGTATTTATGAAATTATGTATTTAATCTAAGAAACCAAACCTATGACTGAGTTTCACTATAGCAACCCCTACTTTTACCAAAGTTCATCTCAAACATGCTTTAAATGTACTTCATTCATATGTTTCAAAATTAAACCAACTGCAGGTATTTATTGCCGAAGGTAACTACCGGAAGGACAGGTTTCTTCAGCACCTTGTAAATTATCGAGAATGAGCCCTGCCTCTATATTCGTAGAACAGATATACCTTTGTCGTATCTTGCTCTTCGTGTTTCCCAGACTCGTAGAAGGAAGGCATTGTCCGTGAAGCAAATCAGAAGCCAGGATAAATAATGTTCGCGTATTATTAATGTGGAAATTGCTGCTGTTACTTTTCTACCTTTATAAATCACCAAACAGAAAGTAACAAGACAAAGATCGAAGGTTATAAAAATAATGGTTGAAGTTTACTCATCCATACATGCATTCCTCGTAAAACTAACACTTAAAAAATTACATAAATCTGCTCTTTCTCAAGTGGGAGGGGACGATTGGCGACATACATTGGCAGGGAGGGGAACATAAAAAGTGTGAAATGTTAGGAGTAACCAATTTGTGAATATGTATCTTTGTTGAAGCATTGCCCAGGTAGCATAAAGCCCGGGGTAGAAATCCTTTCGCAGCTCTAGCTAGCAGGTAGATTCAGGGAAAGTAGACAAAAAATACAGCCCCAAATGATGCTTTACTTGTTAGAAAAACATAAAATGTTCTCAATCCACTCGAGGTTAACAAAGTAAAATGTTGTGTACACTAAGACGACAGAATAAAGCGTAAAACAATGCAAGAGATTTAGTGAGAAGAATAATGCTAAAAAGGAATTGGGATAAAAAAAATGATGGGACAACGACGACTCAGGATGGGAAGGTACATAGGCACGGAAAAGTGAGGTGAAAGAGAATGGGCACACATTCATTTTTCTAAAAACGGATAGAGTAACCCTTTTCCCCTTTCTTCTCTTTGCAAATACACACGTCTGAATCGGAATATGCTCAGACGAAAGAAAGAAGAGAAATAGTTGGGTTAGTTTCTGTTGGTGTACCTTGTAACCATCTTACAGCTATAAATTTTGTTAACGGCTAAGAGAAGACTTGTGCAAGCCACTCTACCAGTAGTGAAACACACGAAAGAGGCAACATGAATGAGATAAAGTGACGGTGCCGCCGTTTTACACATAAATTTTTTTGTGTATGTTCGACCTGTTTCTCACACTCTTGCTTGCATCGGTTCTGCCTGTCTTGCATCAAAGCTTCGGTTTACGACTTCGCAAGGGGTTAATCAGACGGAAGTTTCTTTTGAGCAATCTTTTTTCCTCAAACAAACGATCATCATGTTTTAACAATATTACATAACGGAATAGAGAACGAGGGCATTCAATGTTTTTCCGCCTTGAAAGTTCAATCGGACTCTATTTTCAAGTTCTTTAAAGAATGAAGAGAATTTTAGGTTGCAATTCCATTTGACTTATGAATTCCAGTAGTTGGTCGGATAATCTTGCAGAGAATTTCGAAATAAGAAAAATACATCCACTGAGGTGTGACAATTGACTTAACCTGTGCATGTGGATTGTTGAGATGAAAGAGGTGTCGATTTAAACGTACATTAAATAGGAGCATGTTTAAGTAATCAGTTGATACCAATAAACTCATTTCCTTTCCAACAAGTTAGCCGAATTATATATGAGCGCGAAAATTTCTACAATGCAAAAAACTATACATTATCCATACGATGAGATGCGATGCCTTTTTAACTAACAGTCGCATATTATTTAGGACGTAGGAGATAAAACCATATGCGTAACCTTTATCATATATCGGTTCCTTTAGAACTTTTCAGATTAAAGTCGCCTAGCACGAAAATGGTTTTAAAACTATCGAATTACAAGTAACTTTGTTGCTCTTGAAACAAATGCTTTTGCAAACCAACCCATAGTGAGGACTACTGGTATTTAATGAAAGTTTTGATAACTTAATTTTGATGTAGGAAAGCATTAGAGTAAGCATACGTGCAGGTTCAACACAATTTGTGCTATCAATGAATTTTTCCTCGAGATGAGAACGCGCAAAAAAAATTTCTTCTTCAGTAAATAGCCGAACTCGTTGATTTTTGAAAACCATATTTTATAACTCCTATCGATAACGGATCAAGAATAGAATCATTCCTGCTTCCCACTTAACATCCTTACAAATTCAGTTATGCTATATAAATTCGTTCGCACCTAAGTCATACAAATGATACTACGGATTAACAGGTATAGACATCGGGTGTAAAACAATTCCGATGTTTTTACCAATTTAGAAATCTAACTTTCATTTTTGAAAATGCTTCGCAGCATTCGATTTCAAATCACACGCTTGAATTTCCCAACTCTTGCTTTTAAGAAATAAAAAAATAAATCCTGCAACATCAGAAGTTGGAAGTAGAGAAACTTTGTTACAAAAAATTTGCCCATGCTGGCTGTGTGAATAAACTGATTCGCATTGAATAAACATGTCATAGGTAAACACTCCTATGTCGTTTAGAAAATTTTAGGAATTATGGTAGTTCTAGAATTTTGGGAGAGTTCAGCGTAGTAACGTGCTATTTGGTTTTACCTACGTTTCCCAGCTCTCGCTGTAAGACAGAAAGAGGGAAAACAACTATACAAATTCCTTATTTTCATCCGTCTGTAATTTTATGTGTTCTGAATATGGCAATAACTCTGGACGAATTTAAACACGCAGTGTTGGAGTACAGATAGAAACCATTAGTTCGCGCGATAAACTGAGAAAGAGAGTGGTTAAGTTGCTGGAGACTTGCCAATGAACACCTGGAGTACTATAAACGACCAAAAATATGTTGTATATAGTATTCTACTCTATCATAAAGACTATACGTAGCTGTTTGTAAGGCAGGTTTAAGCTCTCTGCCTGTCCAGACAAATATAATCTTTCTCGTCGTCTTTTACCATTCTTGCACCCTATGTGAGGTTGGGATCGTCTGACGATGCTTCGATATTGGCAAAGAACAAATTGAGCAATCTACACAGCACTCTTGTGGATGCCTATAATCTTGGGGAATCAGCTTATGAAGAAGCAACATGAGCTGAGGCAGAAGACATGCTATGAAAAGATAATGTAATGTAAGTCACTGGTTTATATGCATTTTATAGAATTCTTCTGTGTACACGTGCATGTATACATGTTCAAGCCGTTTGGCCAGTGAAAGTGAGCAGGTCCATGAACAAGTATGAAGTAGACATACTTCGTTCTCTCAGCTTTGTCAGCATTTGCTCGAACTCCTGCCTACTCGAAAGGTCGGAAAGAAGGAAAAGAGCCAACAAGCACAAGGCGATCATAGTGATTGCACTACATATGCTGCTGTTGCCTCAATATGATACTGAGTAGTTGTAGTATTAAAAGTTGGACTATTAACTTAAAGCGATATATAATATAGAATGTATGAAAATGCAAAAGAATATCATCCTAACTGGCCTCTATGAACGAACCTTAAATAATCTTTTATGGAAGAAGCTACGCTCAATCATATTGTGGGCTTTAAAAAAGAAATAGAACATCTTCTCGCGATGGCTATAGTTCGCACTATAATAATATCACCGCTATTATCTATTATCTTACTACGTGTACCTAACTCATGTTTCTGCCGTCGCTTTACTCTCAGGGCGGTGGTAGTCATGTTGGAACGTCTCCTTCTCTCTTTCTTCTTGCATCCCTATCTTTGTCTCATAGCGATTTTCTGGTGTGCGGCTTTTCGTGTTGTCAACGAAGAAGGGAAAGGTGGGATGAAGTTGTAGAACCCTTAATACGTCAGTTAAGTGACAAGATACGGATGATAAAAGCTGTTTCATGTTCAAATTTAAGACCAAATTTTGTGAAAGCCAGACGAGTTACCGTTTCACCTCGTCTTCTTTTTCCACCGTAATCTATATATATATATCTACACGCAGCCACTTACTGGAAAAGAGAAACAATTCTGATTATCCCCCGCTTTGGGGAAAGTTAGCTACAGTAGTGTTTATCTACTATTTTGCACTACACATGCCTACCTTTGCTGAACACTGTGGTACTGTAGGTATCTAAATATGTTTTCAGGCAAAAACTTGATATTGGTGATCACACGAATGCATCAACTCACTCAACATTTTCAACTGTATGCTTATAAATGTTAGCTCCGGAGGTTTGTCCAAAGGAAACGAGGCAAAATTGCACATTTCTGTTTCTCTTCTTTATTTAAAAGTGCCAGTACTATTTCTTTCTTAACGGCACAAGATCGTACGCTACTATGTCGCAAATGACGATTCAGAAAACACAACTTCATTTTCTATATTTAAGTAAAGCATTTTATATATTAGCAAATTATGTGCAAGTCTGACAACTTCTTTCACAAACCTTTCCCATTTCCGTCTTGCATGAATGTCCTGTCAGTCATCAGGGCCGAGAACAAATATGTAACAAATCATCTTGCTAAGAATGAATATACACTATAAAAGGATATTTATGCCATTATTTTTAAGATTTTTATGATACTTTCAATCAAAACAAAAAGAACTAATAACCCAAGTCGGGTCTATTTACTAAAGGGGCTCCATTGTCACAATTTTTCTGTCAATTCTTCACTCGCAGTATGGACTGCTTCAGAATGGCATCTACTATCTATCGGCTACAAATGTGAGTCAACTCAAATGATGGAGGTATAATTTATATCCTCAAACAGAGGAGCGTGGAACCAACCAATCCATTAGAACCGTAGAAGCACTCATTCAATCACTAAAAAGTCAGGAAAGAAACACGTACGCGATCATCATTCCGTCTGTGCGAAGTGATCTTACCTCTTTGCATTGAATGTATCTTGGATACGAAGAAATAAAAAATACTTTTGGTAGATCTGGGTCTATATTCCTTCGTAGACGCGAAAGGTATACCAACATCAGTAAATGTATTCCATTTAAACCATACAAAAGTAACACTCTATACGAATGGAATAAGAATATTTTTGAACTTATGAAGGGACACAGGATTGATTATTTATCATCAATCCAAAATTACAAATTTAGGGAATCTTTTTTTTTAAATAAAAGTTAATTTTAACGAAATAAATGAAAAATGGGATGCATCGAGTGTAAGGTGAACAAAAAAGGTTTACTTGCTCTACGTTTCGAATATTAGTTAATATTTTTAAACTAAAAGTTTATATTGTACACTCGTTGTTACCTACATCATTTAAAAAAATGGAAATCATGGTGCTATTACTTTGCACAAGGAGTTGTTATATAACAAAAAATGTTGTGTGAAAGTACTGTGTCAAAAGGCAACCATATAAAATGCCACAGTTCATCTTGCTCTGATGCTGTTACGAGTAAAAAGTAGCAACAGGAATGGGACACTGTGTCAGATGGTAGATTTTATGAGGAATCAAGTCGTTTACGGAATTTTTACCGAATGACCCAGTTACAGATGCCTGTTCCATCATTTAATAAACATGACGGCAATCACCGAGAACAGCTTGTTCTGTAAAATAATAAACTGTTTGAATAATCCAATTATATAAAGAAATAGTTCATTGCTTACCCTTTGAAACAGAACTAATAGTACAGAATACAATAATTTCGGTCGTGTCTGATTGATTTGAATTACTATTCTATTGTCTATTATAATAGATTTTGTATCAGGACGAAATCGAATGGAAACTTTTATAAATCTTGTGGAGCAATCAATCCATTCAGAAAGAGCCTTTGAAACCAAATCTGTCCACTGCGCACTGTATCAAATTGAGATAAAGAATTTTAACGAGAAATAAAGCTTGGTAGTCATTTGCTTAAAATTAATCTTCTAAAATTTAGGCAACATTGCAATAAAAGACTCTAACTAAGCTGTTGTCAAAGGATTCATTACACGGAGTTATACTTCAATGCATCGAGGCAATCTTCATTTTTTATTTAAAAGATCATTTAGACAGATTTGCACGAAATTCAAATTTTAAATTACAAAATAATTGGTGTTTTTTTACAATAAGTTAAGCAGTTTTCAAAATAGTCCCTGAGAGTTTGCGAGAGTTGTCGAAATTTCGGACACAAAAATTGCGAAGAATTTTCAGTACTTTCAATACTTTCAGCATTTACTTTCTCTGTCTCTCTCGCACTATTAACGGCATCATGAATAGTCTTGCACTTGAAAGCACGAGGACGTTTAGCTAATGACGACCCACGTTTGCAACAACGACTGGAATTATCAAAACAAAAGGCACAAACAAAATTCATGAAGAAAAACCAAAAGTCAACTCGCTTTTATATGTTTGCAAATCTATGTTGACACCTTTTACGGCCTTACATCCCTTTTAATAGCACACTCATAATCTACTCATAGAACCAACAAGGCGTGATTGCTTGCATGCAAACCTATTCATTCAAATGGCCTGAACATAAAGGCAACGTCGACCAGGCAACGACGATAGAGAAAGTATTTAACGTGTGTACACACTCCAACTGCAAACACACACACACACCCTTGTTTTTGTTTCCCTTGATCTTTTGATTCTCTATCCCAGATTTACACGCCTTTTATGTCCTTTTACATATTATCCCCTATATTTATGCTTATTGAGCTGTAAAATATTCAGCAATCCGAGCATAAGCTCAATAAATTCCGCTCAACACTTTGGCGTACACACAAAAATGGATTAGGCATAGTATATGTTGCTAAAATAAAATATGAAGTATGTTCGTTCTGCCACTTCACAAATATTGGTATGTATCTTTTTCAGAAACTAATACACGGTAGGAATTCGCTGTGACTTCGAAACATGTGATATGTGAATATTTAGTGCACAGATCATACGCTTGTACGCTTAATGTAGTCAAAAGACCTTTCACAGTTCCGCTTTTCTCGTATGTGTTGTGACCACAATTTTATATAATGATCCTCGAGTGAGCATCTTACTGAATTTTGTCAACTTTGTTGTAGAACGGCAAGACCAATAGTTATGCAGTTTTTAAGGAATCAGACGAATAGAACACTATATTCGCAGACATTAGTGTATCTTTGTGGACCCGCAGCTTTTTTGTTTAGAAATTTTAAACAGAAGCAAGCATTATCGACTGCAACAGTGAAAACCAACCACTACCTTCTTCGCATGTGGCTTATTGAGAGCAGGACGTTCAGTAGAAGAAAAACAAAAGGAAAGAGAACGAAAAGGAAATAAAATACAAACGAAGCCATGAAATCACATATAGATTTTCAGGATTAACTAGTGTACCATTATAATCAGAGAAGCGTGACATAACTGCTTCCACAGCACGGCAAGTTTCGGAGATACAAGGGTAGACAGCCTGATGCTAACACTTACTCTGGTTTGTTAATAACCAAACTAATCTAGACACGGTGCATAAATGGGTCCTACAAAACGACTCGACCATTAAGAGCTTGGTATTTTTCTGTGCTCCCCTTTCCTCGTGTATTCATCTCTGCTTTTAGTTAGTTTTGCATGTGTTCTTTCTCTTTGCATAACCATTACGTACTATTCTCTTAGCTCATACTTCAGTCAAACCTGCAAGCGAAATACTATGGATGTAATGAAAGACAAAATTCGCCGCTATCGCAATGAATTACATGAATGGATAGGTAAACTAAAGTAGATAGATAGCAGGTTGCGCGAATCCCCTGGCAATCAGAACAGGTAATGCACTACGACTACTTTTCTGTAAATACTAATAATCAGTACAGCAAAAACCGAAGAAGAACAGGACCAGCGAGGTCTTATCACTTTTGGGTGGTATGTACGAGACTTTTTACTTTAGTGTGTAGTGAAGGCTTTGGGCCAAGATCAGGTGAGAGTCTACTTCAAGTTAAAAGGTCGTCTTTCTTCCATTATTATTATTAGCTATCTAACTACCGCAATCCTGTAAACTTTGGTGTCTCATCTTTTGCCGAATGGAGCATATATCGACTAGAAACCCTTTTTTATAAGTCGTCTGCATTGCTGTACCTTTTATGAGTTTGCAAAGGCACTTTTCACAGTCATTTCCACAAACATTATTTCAGCATTAACATTTATGAAGTCCATTTGCTTTGCTTACTTTCTTTTCCCCCTTTAAACATGGGCGTTTTAAGTACTTTCAAACACAACTGCATGCATAAAAATGCAAGCAAGTATTTTTTCATCGCTTGCGAAGTAGCGAAAGCAACATGGAGCACTACTTTCGTGCCGCATGGACCACTTGTTTTTTTATTGTGATTCATATATAATTTTGAATGGCATTTCGCATCAGTTAACTAGACAGACATACAGCACTCACGATCGTATAAAGCCGCATAATTTCGTATAATTTCGCCACTTAATAAATGCCTGTAATCCTCAACATGTAAGCATGTAAATGTGTAAAACAAACATTTTAATACATACCAGTGTTGTTGTACCGAAAGCAATTGAGGAATTACTGTGTCAACTGACCGATATTAAATTTAAGACATTATATTTCCAAAGTTTTCCTTTTGCAATTATAAGCTCGAAGATTGGAAAATTTAGCCTCTGAATATAATTTACTTGTACCCTGTTGACGAAAAAAGTTTCAGCTCTGTAAATGACTGGATGACCAAGATTTAGCGATGAAAAAAGACATAGAGACAGCATTTTGGATTTTCTAACGCAGTTTTTGCTACTTAATAAGTACTTCGTAGTTTTGCCGACAAAATGTTATGCCAAACGGAACTAACTTTCATGTGAGAACGCGTATTAAGAATGTTTATGGACTACCCTTTTGCTATTTCTAAACAATCCACATTTTAAAATACCACTTTGAGAGAAAGAAGCAGTCATGGTATGAACACAAAAGGAAGCAGATTACACAGACTTTATTCTGGACTGTGAAAAAGTCAAGTCACTAGCTATGATTACATAGTAGTTCGAACAAAAATCCGACGACGACATGAGATATTTTTAAAATTGTAATTCTATAAACGAAAAGGCATGAACGGCCAAAAATACGAATTTTCGGTTCATCATCCGTTTCTAAGACACGGAGAAAGTAAGACAATTAGAAAGTGGCTGTGGGAGCTCTCTCATGGTGTTGTTATCTATGATGTTCTCCTCATGTATTAAGCGTTTCTATCCGAACCTATAACCGTTTCCGTTATTTGTCTGAGGGCAAGATTGACGACTTGATGTAAAGTAGTATGAAGCTTCCGACTGGGCTATTACTCGCATTATTTATTTCATTTCCTTAGGGAATATTTAATATTGTGTCTTCACTGTTTTGAACTAAGGTATGTCTGAGCTTGTTATCAAGTGAATGGTATATGTTATTCAACAGCTTTACGGTTTACCCTGACTGTCATACATTTTTTTGCACAAAGATTTTCGAACATCGCCTTCTTTTACAACTTAAACATAAGATATCAGTATATATTTCTTAAAGCGACCGGAATTTAAAGGCACTGACACAACTATCATCGAGGTAATGTTAAAAAATTCTGTGAAAACATGAAGTTTGAATATAAAACAGTTTGTACAGGTATTTTAGAAACTGCTATTTAGGTTGCTTAACTGAATTGAGGTCCGTTTAAGAAATTATAGGAATTTTAACTTCTTACTTGAAGCGTATTTTAATGTACCATAGTGCACTACACAATGAAAGGGAATATCCGTGCCTCTGTTTAAACTTAACTTGTTTGCATACGATTATTTTGTACCTATCTACATAGTCCATAGCAAAACGTCCTACTATTCGTGGCGAAACACGTGTTAGGGTGTGTTTTTCCATTTCCTTATTACTTGGAAAGAATCTACATATATGGCAGTAATAACCCGTGTAATGCATATCGAATGCATTTTACTTCGAAGAAAATTCATATATGTTCGCGTAATGCTCACTTTTTCCCCTACATAAAAATAGAAACGGGGTTGAAAGAGTGTTCCGTCGCTTTATCTTTTCTTCACCTATTGTGATGCCCGGTGCGAGCTTAAAAGAATCAATATCTCATTACTTCTGAATAATTTATACACATTGACGAAGTTAGAACTTCCTACCAATGAGGACGGTACCAAAAATGAACAGTTCTGTGTCGAAAAAATTTCCATATTATTTTTCAGTTGTCCTATTAGAAGCAGGTGGAACCTTAGATTGACTTTTTGTTAGAAGGGTTTCACTTGCATATGTATAAAATTTTTGACACTTACTTTAGTGGAATGTTTATGACTTAATGGGCGCGTACCAGTATCGACGAATCTGTTTTTGTATTTTTCCATACAGGCTTTTTTATACTGCATACCATCGCCCCACCTGCCCTTTTTTACTGTTTCATACATATCAACTTTTCCCTTCTATTTTCCACCTACTTGTCAAGCTCTACGACAGCTTTGAAGCAGAAACGTGGCCAACAATACTTTAACCGTGAATAGACGAAAAAAGTAGCTTAACGGTAGTTCCTCTTTTACTTGTATGCATGGACTACACGGCCACTGTAGAGTACAAATAGTGAGTACTAGAATTTCTGCATATGGATCGTTCTCCTGTTCAGCCACACAGTTACGTCCTTTATTCATTAAAGAGATTTTCTTCTCTATTGATGCTCACTTGCTCCCTATTTCACCCTTCTCTGGTGATAGCCAACACCATTCCATTCACAGTTGTTACATGAGTGTTGATAATTTCGAGGGCCGCTGTTCGAGCATGAAGTTAACATGAGCTTCATTTAACTTTTATTTCATATATGGCTTATGAAATTTGGGTTTTCAAACAAAGCCGGTGTTTGAAAATGTTGATACAGCCAGTAATGTCGTCTTTTCTCTAGGAGAACACACTGAAAGTACTTATTTTTCCATTCTTGCGTCGAAGTTCATTTTCATTGATCTGCAAATTAATCAACTTTATTAATTATTAATACTCGTTTTATTTTGGTCTCTTTGTTGGAAGCCAACAGGGTGAGACAAGACTAATGGGTCGGTGAATAATAAAAAGAAAATACATCGAAAAAAGAAAGTGAATCACATCATTGCATTGTGCATTGTAAATCATTCGCTTCGTATCATTTCATGGTTTTAGGTATTTGACAGAGTTGTATTGCCTCTCGTTTTACATGACAGTCACAGGTTTGTAAATTAGTGACATTTCCCGATAGAAGGTAAGCAGCTGAATCGGCGGAAATGAGTGATGTAGATGCTGATGAGTATGAGACTGGCAAACAGTTCCCCAGTAATTCACGCTATACACCAAGCTCCATTAACAGCAAATCGTGCGTGGTTTTGTTTGAGAATGAGTGGAATACGGGAATTCCACCAGAAAATGATGTGTAGACAAAATATTATTTCCTTAACAATCCATTTGAATGCAATAAATAGAAACTGCTTCGTTGTGTTGTTGGTAGTTGAAAGCTGGGTCTGGGTCTATGCATGTATCTATGCACAATTTCACTTTTTCCGATAACAAGAGAATCGAAGGAAAGTGTATACTTAGCTTTAGGGCGTAGGACCTAACATGTAAGTAGAGTTCCTATGTGGTGCCTGTGAGAGGCCCTCAAATTTGTTAAACTTTATGGAAAACATGAATCTGCATATGTACAAAATTCGAATGCTAAAGCTTTTTCTGTCGTAAACCAAGGCATAAAAAGTATAAATTAACGATTAATGTCCATAATATTTCCTCAAACAGCCTTCATGGAAGAAGTAAACTGAAAACTTAAAGTTTCATGGTGTTTAGAGTATTTTGGTCGTTTTACCGGGCGTAGTTCAAAAGGTAATTTGCAGAGTGACATGCTTAAGGGTGGCCTCAAACGGTCACCAAAGTAATCCTCGTCGGTAACGGTAACAGACAAAATTCTACTCCTTTGACTCTTACTTTTTCGTTAAAAATATGGATCGACTCAACAAAAAATATTAAAAAACTTCGCTAATTC
>VICI01002250.1:0-17420 GCA_019593645.1 Akabosia matsudoensis | reverse complement strand
GCTGTCTTTTAGCAGCGCTGTCTACAGTCAGCAGTTGTTTTGTAGTTATCCTAGGTCTAAAAGCCTCCGGAATTATTGTTGGATTTACAGGTTAACTAATGTAAGGACTATATTTTTTGGACTTGTTAATTGACGCAGTTACTGCTTTTATTGTTGAATAATTTTACTGGTTTTGATTGATTTTGTCCAATCCTAATCTAGATTATAGTTGGAGCGAGATTTGTCAAGATGAAGGTGACACTGAAAAACTTGCAACAGCAAACATTTACGATAGATGTTGAGGAAAGCGAAACGGTAAGTTGAATGTTAGCAAAGAGTTGAATTTATTTATCAATATCACGTAAAGGTCGGTGTTATATTAAGGTTTGTTGTTGATTGTTGTATTAAGGTGAAGGTACTGAAAGATAAAATAGAGGCCTTAAAGGGACCAGAGTATCCAGCATCAGGACAGAAGCTTATCTACGCAGGGAAAATTCTTGTCGACGACATGAATCTTTCGGAGTACTCCATCGAGGAGAGTAAATTTATTGTGGTGATGGTATCGAAGCCAAAGATGGTGTCTGCTCCTCCTCCAGCTGCCGCTGCCACTCCAACACCGGCGGCGGCAGCAGCTGCCCCCGCGACTGGAAGTACTGAAACGAAAAGTGAAACACCAGCACCAGCTGCGGCCCCAGTTGCCGGTGGAGGAAGGTAGATTTTATTTTACATGAGAATGTTTTTAATTATGAAGTCAGCCTATATTTCTGGTTTTTGTTTTATTTTGCACAGTGCTACGTCTCCAGAGTCGATTCTGCTTACGGGATCTGAGTTTGAAAGGACCGTACAGTCTATAATGGCCATGGGATACGAGAAGGCAGAAGTTGAGCGCGCTCTTCGGGCATCCTTTAATAATCCAGATAGAGCTGTTGAATATTTAATTACTGGTATTCCAGCTGATTTTGCTCAGGTTAGTGATAGTATGCAGCTAAGTAATAGGTCGTTGTCTGGAGATTAGTGTTAAAGTTCTTTATATTGGTTTCTAGGAGGAAGAGAATCCTAATGCACCAGCTGCTGGTACAGGTGGAGGAGGTGGTGGTGGTGCTGCTCCAACGCAACAGCCTGGCGAAGACCCCTTGGGTTTCCTCCGGTCGCAGCCACAATTCGAACAAATGCGTCAGGTAGTGCGTGAAAATCCTCAACTCCTGAATGCCGTACTCCAGCAGATAGGACAAACGAATCCGGCTCTACTTCAAGTTATCTCTGAGAATCAGGTTTGTGGTAATCCATCCTTTGTAGTTCTTTCAACTAGCAACAACACTATAATAATGTCAAGTATATTTATACTTTTAGGAGGAATTTGTACGCTTGTTAAATGAGGAAGGTACCCCACAGTCTTCATCTGGTTCTTCGTTAGGAAGTGGCGCCGCACGAGAAGGAGGCGCTCCAAACCCTTTTCAAATCCAAATATCCCCTCAAGATAAAGAAGCAATTGAGCGAGTAAGTGTTTTGGTCGTACATAGTTACGTTGTAATTAATTAGGGATTATAACTGATTGTTCTTACTTTGTTTTATGTTGTAGCTGAAATCCCTTGGATTCCCTGAACACTTAGTTGTTCAAGCATACTTTGCTTGCGAGAAGAACGAGACGCTGGCTGCGAATTTCCTGCTTTCTAATCCCGACGATGATTGATTTGCTTTCATGTACAGCCAACTAACAAAAGTTTATCTCGCAACTTCCCAAATTGTAGCTATGAAAAAGAGACGCTCCTCTTTTTTCATCTTACAAAAATCAACAACCATTGAATACTGTCTTTATTATTGCTAATTAATAAATGAGTAATTTTAAGTACTGTTCTAAATTAACCTAAAGCTCGGGCGCTGTAAGACCGTTTGCGATACGATTGATTTGTGGGCAATGAGTATGGTGAATATGTATGAATAAGTTTTATGTAAATTTTATTTCAAAAACATAATTATCCCGTTCATGACACATCAATTTTTTACTTCAGGAAAAAATCATGAAAGCTCGTAAATTTTTTAAAATATGCTAGTGTACTAATTACTTAAAACTACGCAATTCTGATCGTCCGTTAACATAATATCTTGTATCAAAAAAATAGCTACATATCATCATTATCATCGATAGAAGCGATTTCACGAATAGAGAACATCGCAGCACCAGAATATCCTGCAATGGGGGAGTCCAAGATGGAAAATCCGTCTTCACTTTCCTTGTTTCCAGGAGACGTTCCGATTTCAATAGGATCAGGATCACACCGGGGTAACCCCCGAGGACTTGACCTGGTAGCAACAGCGGATTTTTTCGCCTTGCGGGCTGGGGTCTTGCGAGGGGTAGAATTTTCCGGCGCGACCAAACCAAGTGTTGGCTGTTTGATTGGGGATTCCTCCAAAGACGTGTCGGAATCAGAATCTAGTTCTAGAGCAGCGGATGCCTCAGGTTCAGATTCATTCTCAATGCCCAAATTTTCTGATTTCTTTCCCCTTCGTGGAACAACTTTTCGTGCTTGCTTTTTGTTATTCCTGCCCTGGCTTCTCAGCCCTGAACGCGTAAATCGCTTCGTCACTTTTTCTGTGACCTTCTGGACGGAGTTTACAAGTTTTCTAACATTTCCCCAGCCTTCTCTGTACTGAAGATGTCGAGTTGGAAGTATCTCGTTTTCAGGACCATTGCAAGGTTCGAGATCAGTTAAGTTCACAGCTGGATATCTTTGAAGAGCTCTTAGCTTCCTGCGAAACGCAAGGTCTCTTTCCTTTTCCTTTTTAGTCCTTTGTGTTTTACCGTATGCCTCCTCGTCCTCATCTTCCGTAGACGACGGAAAGTCAGAATCATCTCTTGTCGTTAATTTATTTGCAGCTGATTCCTGAGAGCATATCTTCGACACCAGTGATTTCTGCTTCCTGCTGTTCCGAGCAAACGGATTATTTTTGTATCGACAAGTAGACGAGGCAAGATTCGCTCGTGCATAAATTTCCATGTCAGACGACAATATGTTAGGTTCCACAGCCTGACAATCCCCGGACAAACCTAGCGTGTAAGTGGTGCTCGAAGATGGAATCTCAACAGCGTTTGCAACGGAAAATATAACGTTATCCTCGTAATTGCACCCATATCTTCGTTCCCGTTGCTCCCAGTCCATTGACTTTCTCACAATATACTCAACCATATCATTTGGAGTCATATTCCTAACGAAACGATCGTACTCTCGAACGTAGTCTCGTGTCATTTCGAAAAGTTTTCGCATGTAACTAAGTTTAACTTTATCATCTAGTTGTTCCCATGGTACACATGGCCCTGCCTGACGACCTTCATTAAGCTTTTGTTTCTTCACATCAACTTGGTACAAGAGAGACGCTTTTCTTGGTGGTGGGTTGGGTTCCTCTGGATAAAGTCGGATGTCTGCTGTCCCATAGTCATCCTCCTGGGCGATTTGACGATAGTAGTACCGATGAGTGTGAAACTTTTGAGCCTCTTCGATAAAAACTTGCTGTGGGGAATATGCCACCAAGATTGACTGACTCAATGTGCCATTTTGAATAAAGTTGGGATAATAAAAGGTTAGAAGGCTAGAAGGGTTCATACCTGTTCCTGCTTGGGAAGGCGAAAAAATGTCTCAATCATTCTCGTAGCCGTCTCAAAGATTCCTCTTTCAGTGTAACTTTTGGCCCAGCACTTCTCTCTGGCCACATACTTTGCGTAATAATAATAGACAGAGAAGCTTCGTTCATGTTGACGTCCATCGAAAATACCGCGTATGGTTTCAGTCAAAATCCCTACAAAAGTTATGACAGAAAAATAAATCATTCTTAGACAGAAAAAAGGAGAAAAGGTACGTAGTACGTACTAATAATTTTGATAAGGCAGGACTGGTCAAACATAATCGGTATCTTCCGCAGACGACATCATGAATTTCATAATATCTAGCACTAGCTCATTAAGTCTTTGTTTATTGTACTGAAATCAGTTGAGCAGCCACATTTAAATGCTGCTTCAGCATGTGTTCCCTGTCTTATAAAAAAAGTGTCGCTACTCTTAATAGAAGTGTACTTGTCAAAAGTTTCAAACATCATGCCTTAAATAAAAAATTATGTTATTTAGCTGCAGCTAAATTGTATGCAAAATACAGTTGAACTTTACCAGCTTTACAAAAAAAAAATCTATACTATTTTGGCTAGTCTATAGTGATAAATATTAAATCCTTTAATTTATTTCCCCTTTTGTGGGACCTTATAAATTATGAGAGACTACATCTATCTGCCGGATTTCTTACTTGGAGCAATGTTTTTAACAGGAATGACTGCTTTCGAAGGAGTCCTTCCATAAGCTGACTTTTGCTTGGCAGTATTCGGTTCAGCTACTTGCTTGTATTGTTGTTTGATTGACCTCAGAGTTTCCTCAGACATGCTGTCAATATAGAGGGGAAGTTCAGTTTCGTCACCATCCTGTTTCTTCTTCTTTTTTGAGGGGGTTCCTGATTCCGCATCACTTTCCAGCTTACGCTTTCCTTTCGCACCTACAAACAAATTTGTTTTTAAGCTAAGTTCAAAATCCCTCACTCATCACTTATTAGTATATATTATGTCTCTTACCGCTCTTAACTTCAAGCTCCTCATCTTCGTCCACCATATTTTGTTTTCCGACCTCTTCCATGTACTGCTTTTTGATGCCTTTTGGTAAGCTCTCGATAACGCATGATTTAAGAACAGTTGGAACCGTTTCGAGGTACTTTTCCAACTCAACTTTAAAATCTAGCTTCTGCATTCTGAATCCAAGCGTGTACCGTTCCCTTTCGCGATTTGGAAGTGCTTTCCATTTTTCTGCTGCTACCTTCATGAAAGAGTCTTCTGGAATATCAGCCGCTTCAGGTGAGCTCCTGAGTTCCACCGCAAAGTAGTCAAACACGGTGTTCTTGGGCGTAGGAGGCATACCATGGTCCTTCATCCAAATGCCCAGCTCTTCCTTACTGATCACCTTGGACAGTTGGGTCTCTTTACTGAGAAGAAATAACGGATTCTGCCTCTTGAATTCCATCAACTCGATGTGGAACCTCTCCCAATACTTGACACACTTATTAATCCATTTCAGCTTCTTGTCCGCGCTGAGTTCTTTCCAGTTTTGAACATAATGAGCTTTCAGGGAAACTTGCTCCTCAGGTAATATTTCTTCACCATCCGCAGGCTGAACACGTTTAAGTTTGTGTTGGACAAAGAGCTAAAAAAATAAGGTGAAACCAGGTTTAGAATGATTATTTTTGACGTTTCTGATATTTTGAACATATTTATTCCAATCACTCACTTGCATTGGACTCAAAGGCGGTTTTGGGGCATCAGGAAACATGTCCTCACAAGCTTTCAAAATCGCTCTTCATGGAAGGAAGTTTTTCTTTGGGTTCTGGCTTTCCATCCTTGTTTAGCTTTCGCTGAGGTGGCTCAACATTTGGGTACTTTGCATAAAACTCTCGAACTCTCTGCTGATATTCTGCTGTCAACAACTGCACCTTTTGATCGTAGACTTTCTGCTGCTCCGGCTTCAGCGCTTTCCATTGGGTATGACATTTTTTTTGGAACTGTAAATTTCATGCATAACATTTATTTCAATTTCAAAAGTTAGAATGGCTACGGCATAAAAAGTTTACCAACATGACAAAATTAGGTTGTACACTCACAGCAATAAAGTTATCAATGTTTTTATTCAAGGCGCCTTGCAAGCTTTTATGCTCTTCCCATTTTTCTTTGCAGTAGACTTGGAACCCGCCGCTAGCATAAGGGTGCTTTGGATAGTCTGGAGCAGATTTGATAGCCTTTTTGATGAACTTATCCATGCCCACTTTCAGGTTGTACTTAACTTCCTGGACAAGCTCGTACATGATCCTGTACTTCCGGGTTTGAGCCATTAACGCTTCCCATGCAAGTTTGCATTGGTGAGGGCCGTAGCATGAGAATGAAACATCATCCCAGACAATTAAGCTTCCTCTGGTCATAATCTTCTTGGAGTCGTCAATGGGACACTGCGCTTCAACTTTATTCAACAGCAGTTCTATGTCATCTTGCGACATATTTGCAACTATGGCGAGTCCATCCATTGGGACGCTATCGTGAGCAGCCTCCTCGTCATCTCCGTTAGCTTCAACGAGAGGTTCTGGACTTTTTACGGGTTTCTTCTTTTTTGGAGATGCCGATTCCTTTTTGGGAGAGACGAGCCGATGTCCTGGCTCGTCTGAATCTGAGTCTGAGTCTTGATCCTTCCGAAGAGTAACTTTTGACTTCTTTTTCTTCTGCTTTCCCGCGCTAGGAGGAGGAGTTGGTTCTTCTTCGTCAAGCTCTTGGGTCTGATTAAATGACGTATCTACTTCATCGAAATCCGT
The DNA here is from genome assembly GCA_019593645.1 of Akabosia matsudoensis. Lineage (NCBI taxonomy): Eukaryota > Metazoa > Arthropoda > Collembola > Entomobryomorpha > Paronellidae > Akabosia > Akabosia matsudoensis. The sequence continues at coordinate 11,058 of VICI01002250.1, read as the reverse complement.
CCCCAAATTTCTCTTGGTCTTCTTATTTTTCTTTTTCTTTTTCTTGGGTGAGGCATCTTGACTCCTGCAAGTGCGAAATAACAATTATGGAAACCACAGTTAGTAATTCTAATAGTATAACCTTTCCAGACACCAGAACACTTCAAATGTACACTGGGAAAGTTAACTAACATGATATCTTACCCGACGTAATCAGATTCTTCCATACTGGCCGTTTGGGACAGTTGCGCAGTTGGTCAAAACTATTTTCTCACAATAATTGATTTATTAAAATCTTAAATATTTAAGGCGAGTTCTATTTAAGTCCGGAGTTCGAGAGGACCGGACCTTTAACCTTGGACCCTTCACTTCTACAAGCCACTAACTAGGAATTCGGGCACGCGATTCCGTAAACAACTTGTTTCCGTATCTGTGTCGTGCTCATGTTTGAGTGCATGTGGATGGATGGGGTTGATAGAGCCAAAAAACTGTTGCTATTTGTTTGCCGCGCATAATTATCTCGATGCAGCCGCTTTCTATGCTTTAGTGGCTTCGTTCCTGTGTATTGACAGATGAGTTTCTATGAACAATGCAATGGATAAAGAGACACGGAGAGTGCGAGTGGTAATTTTTAATGGCAATTCAATCAAAAATTCGTCATTGAATTTTAATGCTGGACGTGAATGGCAAGATAGGAATGTAAAGACCTTTCATTGAAAAAATATTCCATAGCGTCCTAATTGGTTTTTTAAACAACTGAAATCATAAATCATGCAAAATCGAGGTTTTGCTTTGCAACGCCTACCGAGATCACAGCCAGCAGCAGCGCTTTATGGATCTGCAAGTTGCAAGGCAACATCTGATAGCACTGTAAATAGAACACAGAAAGCATATGACTTGAGTGTAAACACTTCATGGCAACTTGACGGGAGCGACTAGGGAAGGAGTTTGGTAGCTGCATGTCGCTAAGTTACTAATTAAAATTTTTAATGATGTTTTTTAAGTGAATTTAAGAAGAATTTATAACAGAGTCTGTATTTTTCACGGATTTACGTTGCTGTTGCTATGCCTCTTGTATAGATTTTTGGTTGAAGTCTAACAATTCGCTATACGTTTCTTGGGAAAATTGAGCGGATAAGGGATGGGATGGTGTGATATTAGACACATTTAAATTGAAGGGTACCGGGTGAAGTGTTATTTTGTAAATAGAGAGGAGACTTTATATAGGGAATTACCAGCTCTATGCTAAATTATGGCCTGCATTTACAAAAACAGTATTAAAGCTCACATATCCGGTTTCGCATCTGATGTTCATAACAAAAAGGATGGAGCGATTTGGTACAAAGTGCAGGTTACTATTCAAGATGTCTACTGGTTCGTGCATCGTCGGTATAGTGATTTTGAAGCTTTAAACAAAAAACTCATCGATACCCAAGGTAACATAGAAAGACCGACTTTCGTTCAATAATTCAGTGTCAAGACGTTGATAGATGTCGAATCTTTACTTATGTAGGCATTCCAAGGGACAATGTGGTGCTACCGCCCAAGAAGTTTATTGGCAACAAGGATCCAGAGTTTGTGGAGAAGCGCCGTCAGCAGTTGGACGAGTACCTGAAAAATGTTGTTCAATTACTTGGTGAGAATCCACCCGATGATTTGGCCCAGTTTCTTCAACTCTACGACTTTGAAGTATTATTCATGCTTAGGAAACTTTCCTCTGAAATTTTTGAGAAAGGCGAACAAATTTTGTCCGAGGGACAAGCCTTCACGCTTTCACCATACCAAGTACGTTCTACTGAATATTTTGATGCCCCATCCTAAAATTCACTTGGTATAACTATAAAAAAAACATTTCTTCATATTTATTTCCTGGCCATCCAGATATTTGCCATCAACGAGCGAATGAAAATGCCCATTCCACCGTTGGACTCCGAGGATAAAAAGCAAGATTTCAGTCATATTGTAGAATTCTGTTCTAAACTTGACTCTCTCAACTTGGTCGGGAGCAACATACCGTTAGGGAAGAGCACCATAGTGCCAAACCATTATCCCGTGGATCTCTCCATTTTCAGAAGCATGAAGTCGCTTGCAATCAAACTAGTAAACTTGGCAAACATCAAAGAGCTGGGATCGTGTCGACATAGCGTTACGAAGTTATCTGTGCAGAACTGCGAGTTCCAGTCTTTAAACCAATTACTCCTTTGTGATAGCCTGTACAAAACATTTGAGGAGTCAGGCCCTAGCTTCGTGTGGGATTCCATTCACACATTTTGTTGCAGTAACAACGAGTTCGAGGTATGCGAAAGACGCTATAAAATGTGTTCAAACGTTGATAAACTCAGTTTTATTGCTTCATCTTTTCAGAGTGTCGGAGATATTGGCGACTTACTTCCGAATCTCAGGCAGCTTGACCTCACGTATAACAAGTTGAAAGATGTTTTTACACTAACAAGGTTGCCTTGTCTGGAGAGAGTTTCATACAGTGGAAATATTATATCTTCGCTAAGCGACCTGCACCTTCGCTTCGGGAATATCTTAATGTTGGACCTGTCACAAAACATGATTGAGTGCTTGAAACCCTTTATGAAAATGTATTCACTGGTTTGGCTTAATCTGAGTCTTAACAAAATAGCCGATGTGCAGCAGGTCAAGCATGTGTCTAATTTGCCTTGTTTGGAGTCATTGGTCCTGACCGGCAATCCAGTCTCGTCAACTGTTGACTTTAGAGTGAAAGCATTCTCGTACTTCGGAAAACGAGCTTCGTCTTTAGAACTGGATAATGAAAAGGCTAACAGTACAGAAATGGATCAAATTGCTATCATTCAAGCCATTGAAGCAGCAAAGAGGAGTACTGCCCTCAAAAGTTGATTTCTTGGGTGAAAATCAAAAGGTTATCACAAATTACAGATTTATCAGCATTTTATTAGAATCGCTAGAACTATGTTATAAATTTTCCGTCTTTGAAATGATCTTTCTTTTAAAAGCATAGACTATTTTAATTCTTGATTATGTGGCATCGTGTTCCGCACCAAATTATATCCTTTTTTAAACAAATGATATTCATTTTACGGAGAAAGAAAAGATATCAGTATAAAAATTCATTTTAAAATACTATTTAAGTTTTACCTGTACAAGTTGGTTTTAACTAATTCGCAATAAAATTTAACATCGAGATATATTAACATGTCAGTGTTTCAACATCACTAAGAATGCGCTATCATTTTGGACCAGAAAAATGGCCACAAGAGATAATTTATGGCTGATTCATTCATAAATGTCGTAACGCAAAAAAGATTCATGCGCTTCAGCTACACATTTCCAAGTCGAGGTTTTTCTCACGTACACACCACAACCAGGCAGGCATGTGCACGTAAACTCGAACTGTTGCAGCTGTGAACACGGCCAAGAATAGTTGCCACTTGCAACTACGTTGAAAAGAACCCATTTAACGTCCTGAAACTTGCAACATGTAACGTGATACTCTGCACGGACACATGCATTGCACTCTTGAAGAATTTCTGTAATCAGTAAATAAACATAACCATATATCATCCACAACAAATTATTATGTCGGATACAGTTGCGTTCTAACGAGAATAGTTGGGTGTATACAGTAATTTTGAGGAATATCCAAAGAAACATGTGTTTGTAAGTATTTTTGTCATTATCACCTTGATTTCTAAAAGTAACGAAAAAAATTTTTCGTAGGCTTATTTTAAAGAAAATGCAAAATTTGCTGTTATGCGCATACATTGATAGTATAAATGTGTGACACTTCTTCCAGTGTTGTTTTTCGGAGTCGTGAAGTTAAAGAGAGCAAATGGCAAACAATGATATAATCAGGCGAGAGGAGCCTTTAAGGGCTGTCAGGAATAATAGACATGCCTATATACGATTTGTTAATACAACTAGGAGGAAAGTTGACGTGATCTGGATCAATTTTGAAGGAGTGCGTGTGAAATATAAGGTATGGAGCTTTAACATTATTTAACATCTATGACAAGTGTAGTGTTTCATGAAAGATTGTCTTTTATTAAAACAGACATTAGAGCCAAAGGAATATTTTGATGTGACATCGTTTGTCCACCACCCATGGATATTCAGAGATGCTGAAACGCACACTAAACTAGTTGTTAGATCACAAGAGGTCTTTGATGTGCCTGAGGTACATGTCAAAGTTTATTTGCGAATCGCTGATGCTTACACAATATTTCAAACAAAATTACGCACATTTTTTAACGTTTGTATAGCCCGTCTATTTGAGGCTACCTAATGGCCGAGTACAGCCGACGCGGGCAACTGTATCGATTACGTTGCCAATGTACTCACTTCACGAGTGTGCAATTCAAGCCGTGCAAAGGTTAATTCAAAACCCCGAGGATGTACTCACTCTTGACATTCCACATTGCTTGAAGAAAGAGCTTCAGTCAAGGTGTCACTGTCCACTTCCGATGTTGCAGTATCAACCGAGAAATGTGGAATAATGCGCATCCGACCACTACGCGCGCTTATTCAAGCCCTAGCGTCCAAGTTCTTGCGAAAGTCGATAATAGTGACCCAAAAGTAAATGTACTTCCTCCTCCTCCTCCCCCTCCAATAAAACAATTTTGCACTACATAAATCGAATAGTTTTATATAGTTGCAATTCTCATATAGAATTTTATATTGAATGCTAAAAACGATGAAAGCGTAATTTTGTAACATATAAAGGATTTTTATAACTATTAAATTGTCAACATTATAAATGCATTAACTTAATTCTTATCGATTATCGAGTGAAAACGCTATTCGGATGGGATATCAATACTTAATTTGGCCAGCCAGCACGATGCATCGGCTTGAGATTAAAATTGTGTTAAATTTGTCGTAACATTAACTGGCTGGGTTAGTGTTATCATGAGGTTATTGGGATTGCTAACGAGCTTACTAATCTGCGGTAGTGGCTCATGCACTTCATTTGTACTGGTTGCATATTGTGCTGTCATTTCCTCCCGAGATGTCATTGATCCAATCATAAGTAATTTCAATGGCTTTTGCGTTGTAGCAGGATCATTCATCCTGGTGGGGTGTGCTTCATTTGAATTAAAACTATCTATGTTGGATGGACTCATCACGCTTCCATTGAGAAGCCCTTTGTCCACATTGTTAGTTGTTATCACAAAGGAAGTGTATGGAGTTATGAAACGAAACTAAAAGTTTACAAATCATCGGTTAGTTACGAGGTGAAATAGATCCCTAGGTTCATAGGTTAGTTGCAACGATATTACCTTTAATGCCAAATTTTTTACTTGGTCCTTGAAAATGTTGTAGCATTCGGCTGCAGTGGAGCTCTTTGCATTTCCGTATTCGTTCTTTCTATGAGCCTCCATTTTCAGTTGCTGGAAAGTGTCATCATCTGAATGCGGACACAAATACCCTTCTTCGACCAATTCGTCCTGTTCCAGTAATTTTCGTAATAGAACTGATGCCTGGAGGCGTTCGAGGTAATAACCTATGCGTTGTATGCAGGACCCTGGAGTCATTCCAAGTGTTGTGCAGTCGTATAATGGAGAATTGAAATAGTCCAATCTGCCTTGTTCGTTGTATGCTTTTGTATGCCATTTGTACGAATTCGCATTAAAAGACCCATTACTTGGCGGAGTCAACTCCCCCGCAGTAAAAACTTCGTCTCCGGACATGATCGTTACGGCAGAATGGGATATCATGGATTGCTGTTGAGATGAGTTGTTAGTGATAACTGTTTCGACTTTTGGTACAATATTGGAGGAAATTTCATGGTAGAAAGTAGCCATTTCCACACCAGCACCAGAATCTTCGACGATCAATTTAGTCAAACCTTGACTACTTTGAGACAGCGATCTGAGAAATCGCACGTTGGCATCGTTACCGTATGCGACCGTGTGAATCCGAAACGGTTTTCGCTTTGAACTGGAGCTGTCCGCTACGGGTGAGTCGTGGCGGTTCTGATTTATGGATTGCACATATGCCAAAAGAGCCTCGGGATCGGTTGGCCCTGATGTTGCATTTCCATCGCTAAGGAAGAATATCATCGACTCCACGTCATCTGAAAAGGTCTCTGCGGGACGAGGTTTCCATAATTTCCGTCCGGCACAAGTTTCGTTTCCCTTATCGCGGAACGTCTCTAATAATTGGAAAGCCGTTGACAATCCTAAGTAAATATTAGTTGATCCATGCGCGATTAGTTTTTCGTCAATGAAATGTTGTGCTGACTCGATGTTTTTGGCGTTGGCTGGATACGGGAACTGGCATTCTCTCCTTTCACCTCCGTAAGGATTCCATATCTATTCATCGCCGAAACTGGATTAGATCAGGATTAAATACGCCACTCGTGCCATATTATCTACAAAATTCTGTTGCAATACCGTTAAATTGCTTGAGAAAGCAATTATATTTATGAAGTCATCCTTCCCTAAATCGTCCAAAATTTCCTTCATACTCCACTGTAACTGTTCCATTTTCCGTCCCGTCTAGTAAATATGGCTTGATTATGAATGCTTTTAGGAACAAATGACATGAGAGAAAGTTTGTGATTTCAGTTACCCTTAAGGTCTCACCTACCTACCATTGAATCAGACTTGTCTAATAGAAATAAAATGTGCTTTCTCGTAGGTTGGACGTTTTCCGGAACTAGGAGGTGGGCAAAGTAGTAGTTTCCATTGTTTTGAGAAACCTAAACACAAGTCGAGTTTACAATATCAGTAAAGTTTAGACGTATTGTATACACCAATGATTTTAAGGTAATGATTATGCAAGTAGTAAGCCGTACCACAACAGCACTTTTCGTGTCAGTGTTATGCTTGAGCAAATATGAAAATTGAAAAGGATCCTGGTCCAGATACTCAATAGGAACGTTTCTTTCCTTCAAATCTGTTCCTAATGAATGAAATCCATGAGAAACATTTCTCGTCCTTTGCGTACAGTTTCCACTGATTTTCCTTGTTGAACAAGTGATCGACGCTAATTGTTCTGGCTCCTCCGCAATTACTGTATACTCCAAGAGGGAAATCACCTTCGCAAAAACTATGGGGTTGAGGGGATACAGTTTGAATTCGTCAGAGTATTTTTGAGATACTCTCTCCAACAATCTTTCGTATATGAGGTAGGCCTGAATAGTTTGATTCGCTATTAAATTGAACTTCAAGGTGAAGTTGGAGCTCTTAAGAACTTCAGATTTGTCCTCAGAACTGTCAATTTCAACATCATCGTATAGCATTGGCATATAAAACCCACACATAAAGGTTATTCAAGCAATAAGGATGTACTGCTTTCGCTTTCACTACACTTACAATAGTTCAATGTATCCTGCGTTTGAATTTGGATTATAATGAAACAAGGTCCTCGCCTCATCCTTATTCACAATACGGGCAGAGTAAATGGTTCCACGTTTGCCTTTCTTCCTGGACATTATTTTTGTACAATTCAAAAAAGACGAATCAAGGTTTTGCTAACAAGGCGTGGTAGTATAAACGCAACTTTTTCTTTGTTACAATTCAAAAGTTGTGAAAAACGCGTTCCCTGGAAGGCCAATCCTGAAACTCGCTTGTAGGTTTTTGCTGTACTTATTCTTTAGCTTAAGAATTATCCTTGTCCGTGCGTATCGTAGCTTAACCTCAGTCAATACTTTTATGTGTGTGATGGTCACCTAGGTATCAATCAAATAAGCCCTTGTGTGAGTATTCCATGTTCCCATAATTTGTTTAAAGTTTCTTCTCTGTTTCAGGAAGAACAAGTGGTTTGATTTAATCCATGTATGCTTTCACCTGCTCAGCGGATGGTACATCTTTAGGTATCCATTCAACTGGATTAAATATTTCCACAGTGTTAGGAGACTCGGTTTCGAATTGTATGTCATCGTAATTTGTCCACCTGTCACGGTTTATGTGGGAATCACCGTGTCTTGAGGCTGTTATAATAACAGGTAAAATTATTGCAACCAAGTAGCCGATTACTCTGTGTGATCCAAGTGCATACTCTCCTGCCTTGACGTTAGGACGACAGAAATTCATAAATATAATTTCCCCCATATTTGTGAAAGCGATAAGTAAAAATCAGCACTGCACAAAAAAAGTTTCAAAAAAATTATCCGTCTATCGACTGGAACACCATCATGCATGCATGGAACTGTAGTACATTTCGTTGAACATGCAGGAAGGAGAAGTGTAGCTCAGCTATCGCAGCTACAATTAGCCTTTGTGCACTGGACTGTCTTTTTGTTTGAGAGTTAAATGCGACAACAACAGGGAATACGAAAGCCAACGGTCGTCGATGAAAAAGTGTCACCAAAGCTGTTGCTTAGTTTCCAAGTGCACACAGTTCAGTCAACTTCCTTGTTTGGCGTTTATCTGATTTAGCCTACATTTTTAAAGAAAATTGCGACTGAAGACGATTGGTACTGTCAGGCCGAAACCGACTTATGTGCATCATCAACATGAATTCAATATTCTCGTCTTGCTGCGTTCCAACAAGAGCATGCTCGTTTTTTGACTTGCGAGTATTTGAGAATGACATTAGATCAGATAACCCTTTTGATTTGTGATTTGTGAAAGGAATTGATTCCAATTTGTCAAATATTTCAAAATAATGACTATTTCAAATAGAAGTTCAACATGTATGCTTTGTAGTAATGGTTTGGTTAAATGGAAACTGCAGTTTTATGTAATTTGTCTTCAACAATACGACAATCCTTGTTAAAAAACCCACTGTATCAAATGACAACATGTATTCTAATTCTCTGCTGAGTGCCAATTTTTTCTCGTTTAAGAATTTGCCTGGTAAATTAGTTTATACTGTCTGCTTCATTAATCAAATGGCATTAGCAAATGAATGTGAGAGGCACAAATGGTTAGTTGATCTTTTGAACACTTAAATCATTTCAAAATGCTGCTATTTGCCTTAACCCTAAAATTGGTTATGTTAGTGAGCTCGTAAACAACATCATTCAAGCAATAATAATTTGCATTCTTTTCGTGGATACCTCAGTGATAAACTCAGCAGAGCCTGGATCAAATGTTGCTTGTGAATATAACGATATCAAGCTCGGGAATGGTCACCACATACTTTCTTTACTTGTAAAAGTTACACAGAGTATTTCCAAGCTATAGACTACAGTGTATGCATTTTCGTGTCTTCGACAATCAACAGACATCATAAGAAACCGCATTTACGTCAGTAGAGAGTAGAGAGTAAAGCATATTGCCGCAATGGTGGCGGCAACTCGTGACGAATGCTGATAAAATCTAAAAATTGTTTTCTAACCTTCACATGTCGTCTATGAATGATTTCAGAGATCATGTCAACAGATGTGTTAACTAGTTCATATGAATCCCTCGTTAGTTATGTAGTTGCGACACAATTAGACCATGGTGCAAAAATGCGGGTGTTTTCCGGATCTCGTCAATACAAATGTCACCGAACGGAATGCAAGCGTAATGAAACAGTACGCATACGCAATACTCAAAGAAACTTAGTATATACTATTAAGAATCATATGAATTGTCGCAATTTACAACTAGATGATACTTTGCCAAAGTGTAATAGCCAGTTGACCAGAACATTTTGTGAGAGATTATGTTAAGAAGACCTAATGTTGCAACAACAGTAAAGAGCTTTAATTAACTTTTGGCAGAAGCATTACGATTTAAAAACTGAGCTCTTTGGTGCGTCCATATTCAATCCAAATTAAAATACTGGACGTAAAAAATGCATAATGACTTGGCTGATAATGATTCCGATTCTATCGAGCTGACATTAGGTAGGGATAAATCTGCCATCATCAGCAACTTGATGAAAAAATTTGCAACATGGTCATTTTTCAAGAGAAGTTTGGAAGGGGGTGATGGGAAAATTGATGATTTGAGGAGTTGTCTGGTGAGAAAATTATTTTTAATTTGCATTCATGGCATGACATTGCAATATGCAATAAACCCCTATGTGCACATCCGAAAGTCGAAGTAAGTTTCAAGTGAGAATCGTTCAAACGAAATATTTTGTCATTTGTCATTTACATACGAAGACTACATTCAGCCGATATGCCGAGTAAAATCCAAATTAAGTAGCTGTTAAATTTTTCCAAGATACTTTCAAGTGGAGTTATGAATATTTGGCTGACTTCAGTTTTAACTTTCTGCGCATTATCAGCAGTGTTGGGTGACAATGGAACGCAGGAATATAGGCATACTGTAAGTGAAATAACCACCATTTAAAAGGTCCTTTATTTCAAATAATATAATAAATATTAACTTCAGATTTCCCAACCTGGTGGGATAACACAAGAAAAGCCTGTCACCAAGAGTGTGCAGCATCTTATCCAAAGAATTCATCCTCAAATAACCATGCATCTACTCAACTCTACAAGTAGGCCCTCGACAATCTACAAATTCAAACCGATTTCGTACCGTACACAACTTGTCAACGGAGTAAACTACTTTGTTAAAGTGATGGCTAAAACGTCCGATGAAACTGTGTACTATCATCTCCGCATTTTCAGAGGATTTGATGGATCAGTTCGCCTAATGCAGGTAGAGGGGCCTAAGGAGAAAGATGATCCAATAAACTGCTTTTGATGAGCCCTTAGCACTTGCTTCAAATACTGTCGAAAAAAATGTAAACAGTCAATTTGTAAATTTTCGCCTCTTTATTTGTTTAACTCTAGTTATACCCATTGATATAGAAAACACCTGAACTCTGTAATTTTATTGCCTTTGATTTCACATTATGTAACTCTACATTGTAATTTATAACAGCAATTAGTGAAAAAATACACTGTCGAGTCGGGCAACTATGGCGTTATCTTCAGAGATCTAATTTTTATTTGTGGGGAAAAACTCATTGATTTGTGCGTCATTGATTTTAGTAAACTTGAGCTTATTACCGAGTAACTCGATGAAACTAAATTATTTATCATACGAATAATTGGAGCTTTATCGAGCAAACCGTAAGGTTTGCGATGATAAAGCCTAATTAAATGAAGAATCGAAGAACATTACATAGCCGTTACTCTCGTCTCTCGGTATACCACAGCTAGTTCAAAGTAACTCACTCTACCACTCACTCTCTGGG
>VICI01002249.1:0-17423 GCA_019593645.1 Akabosia matsudoensis | reverse complement strand
GAGCTTTACCGAAATTAAAAAAATAGTCAAAATTAAAGTTGTATATCCTGTATATTCTGACAACTTAGTTCATAATGCCTTATTTCCATAATGCTTAAATTTTAGAATGCCACTTGACGTAAATGCATAATACATCTAATGCGTTTTAACTGCTAATGCGTTTTACGTAATTCGTTTTGCATATCAATGCGTAGTCGCGTAATGCTATATTAAGTAATACGGCCGCTACGCATACCTTTTCCCATTCATACATATTTATATTGTATATATACATATTTATACGCATATATTCATGTCATACCTAATTGAAACCTATTCATATAGACGTCGAGTCATTCTCCCCCACGATCTTACGCAGCGAAAACTAAGGTTAACTATCTCAACCAAATTTAGGGACATTGTTGAGCAAACACAATAATCTTGACGTGAGGTAAAGAGAAATGGAACTACACAAGTAAGTTGAATAAGTCTACGAAACTGAAGGAACGTTCGCGTTATATTGTGAAGACGGGGAAAATCGGAATTACAAGAAAATCTTACAATCGTAACACTAATTCCGATAATGTGACTGTTGGCAACTTTTTTTATCTTATTCCATATGGCCATATAACTAACTGAGATGAAATATATTAACCTTAAATTTTTATTAAGTTTAAATTTAAAAAAAAAACTCGTCAATATTGTGTTATTTCATATGTTTTCGATTTTTTATAGTTGTATGAATAGTGTCAGGTATGAGTTTAAGCCGGTTTATATTACATAATTCATGGTGTTGATAAGTTCAAGGATAAAATAACGTGGTATGACATGTAGGATCAGGACTGCTATCAGGATATACTGATATGCATTTCAACTGTTTGAGTATGCATCGTGGTATGAGTTACTTCAGTATGACTTGACCGGGACCCGTACCCCTTAGTTCAAAGCCAAAAGGCGAGGTTTTTTCGGAGTTTTATAGCGATGATTCAATAGGTTGTAGGCTCAATAATATTGCAAAGGGATATTTATCAGTAAATTCAATTGCAACGACCACTTAATTGTTTTCTCATAAAACTTGTCAACACTTGACAGATATTCTGGCTGTACACTACTCCTTTATCACCTATGCTTAATCGCTTCAAAATGTCACACGAACTGTAATGAGTACGCTTTTGCTATTTGACTTTTGTCGAGTGTGTCAAGTATTCACAACGAAATGGAGCACTTAAGTGGAGGAGAAAGACTTAATGTAGAGTGAACGCGGATTAATCTGCCCAGTATTAAATAAAAATATAAAATTCTATTACCCAGCAAAATCTTCAGTGCCAATACTTTCCTGATTCGTGATTGAATCTCTTAGAGTGTACCAAATTTCAGGCAGAAACTGTAGTTTTACTTTATAAATATACGGCTTCTGTTTGCGTAGACGAAACTAAGCAAAGTTACAATTTTTAGGTTTCTGTATGTCCACCTCATGAAAAGTGGAATAAGTTATATGGGAAGTCACTTACTCTGCTCAAGTATCGATCGTTATCGTAGGACATATCGTAGGCTTATGTGTGTGATTTCAAACGAGAAACTTTCAGGCAAGACTAAATTTGGCACACTTCTTGAGCATCTTTAAATATTGTGCATATGCATGAATTTCATCTATGAGATACGTGTTCATAACAATTTTATTGGATTAAGGCTAGCTCAGAGTCAGAATGGGGTGATGGACTATGGATAAAAATGAAGATCAGAATACTATTAACTAGACTAGAGAACCAATTGGGAAGAATCGCAAGTTCAAGGATGTTGATTGTCATTTCCGTGACTCTACCTTCACTTCCGGAGAGCTCTCATACCCTTTGTGCAGATGGAAAGCGCACGCTCTTATAAAAGTTTTGATGGTTTCTCTAGTTTTGTATGATCTAATGATTGCTTGACCATTCAACTGACTGTAAAATATAGAACGCCACATCTATATAAAAGAACTCGTCGAGACACCATCAAAACTATGCATTAGTACGCGCGATCTCCTTGAGCGCACGGCTTATGAGCGCGTCATTTGAAGGGCTCTAGAAATGGTCCAACTCTTATTTTGCAGAATAATTTTTGCGATTTTGTAATCATACTTAGGTAGAGTCATGGAAATCACAATCAGCAACTTCGAACTTGTGATTCTTCTCAAGTGGTTTCCTGGTAAGATCTAGGATGTAAATGCGAGATACTTCGCTACCTTTGAGAGACGATTGGTAGTTAACTCCAGAATTTGATAAACATCCAATTTTAGAATTTCTTGATTTACAGTGTGTAGTTCACATTACCTGTAACCGAAAAGTATTATAACTCATGAATGAATCATCGTCAAATGAAACACGAGTTGACCCGATTAACAAGTTAATTTGCTGTAGAGTATTAATCTAATCTGCTGGCTTAATTAGAATATGAATATGAGTCAAAACAATAATGACATTGCAACGTAGTAATATAAATAATAATAACTTCAATATCTAACTTGTATGAAAGTGAATCATTCTTGCATTGAACGGGGAATGTTTCTGTCTGGATGTGTTTTGTAGCTGCCGTTGCTCCTGAGGCCCATTTCGTACTTGTATCCTAAGCAAATGGTTACCAACTGGGTGAAAATTAATGCTGCTCAGGTCCTGATATTCATATCACTAACAAGATTATTTACCCACCTGCTTGAATCCCGATGGATTAAACCCCCTTTAACTAAACCTAAATATACAATACGCTCATACACATTTTCCACGTAGATCTAATACGTCACAGCGTACGATTATCTTACGAAGTAGACTTGAGAAAGTTAAATTCCGTTTATTTTATCCTTTGCCTTTACTGTTCATGAATAATATAATAACAGAAAACAACGTGTAACCTTGTATAGTTGACACATTGTCGTTAGCTTAATGTGATCAGATGACATAAAAATGCATCATGAATGATTGGGATAAGAAACCAAACAATTTGTTTGTCATAAACACGATTCGGTGTAATTGATCTGGTATATATTTGCACAATGCAACTCGAACGTCACCTGTACATAAATATCGGTAATTTGCTTACTATTAACTTGGTCACTGACCACCTTCAGTCGTAATTTTAAAGCCTTTATTAGCACTACTGCGTTCCGTTGCTAGCTGTTTTCATTGCCACTTACTCGAAATTGTAGTTTTGCACTTGATTGTTCTTCTGGTAGATGTTCGTAGGTTGATAATAACAAAACGTGATCACTCATGATTATTTGTTTTATCTAATAATATTGTTGTCAAATAGGATTCGTGTTGACAGATGATGTCGTCGCAAGTATCCTACCTAACATTTATACTCCGACGAAAAACTGCATGGTATATGAATACCGTCGTCATTGACCAGAAGAATACGTGACACAGGGATGTTGTATCCGTGAATGATAAATTTTATACTATTCGCATCTGAAAAATGTTTTGATGGCCACACGTACATCCTGAGAATGGCAAGGGACATGTTAGTATCTCAATTCCATGAATCATATTAGGTTTGATTTTCACGAACAGTAACCTCCCTAATTGGCATGACCAAATTTCATGCTATTTTCTTCGTAAGATATTTTTAACTGTTTCTCCAATATTACAGTTATGAAAGGCTTACATAATGTTGAGAAAATACTTAATATATTACATGCGGGTTTGATGTCACACTATGTGTCGTTGGAGCTTTGTTGAACTTAAGTACCGGTATATTACCGTATCTGAAAAATACTATCAACAAGCCGTTCAGGCAAGTACCAATAGAGTTATCTTTCTTCGCAAGATATAAATTGTTATTCGTTACAATGCAGAGGTGAAAGGTAGCAATTTTTAGATTATGTGGAGAATATAAGAAGTACATTATATAGCACTTTTAAGCAACGTTGTAGCTAGAATACATCGCGGTTTTGTGTATGTGGCAAGCTAAATGGTTTCCCCCGACTCGTTGGCATATCATACAACAAACAATGTATCAATTGAAACTTAGTGATACTTATTATTCCGCCATATTAAGTAACATAATTCTGTCCTTTTTTAGTAATCGTAAGTAGTTTATTTTGTTGCGTTGTACCTACTTATAATTTTATGTCCCAGCCCATGTAAGTATTACTGGAGGAACCCAGTTTGTAAGGGCAGCTTGATATTCATTTTTAATTTTGCAGGCAGTAGTTACGAACTGGATCTCGTCTAAGCACAATATGGCCATATCTTTTAACAAAACTCTTTGGGAAAAGCTGAGACACTGTGCCCCAACGTTTTGTGAGTATGATGATTACAACTGGGACTGGAGTTTGCTACAAGTGTCATATTCCTGCCTGGCAGCACAGTTGGATGTGCTGTATGCCAAAGCCCCTCGAATATTTCACATCGGTGACTGGTGAGATTTTAAAAAAATTAACTTTATGCTGGCAATTTCATACAATATTAGTTGTTGCACTGAAACAATTGTTTACCTTTGCTTTTTATAGTGGAGTACATCACAAGCGGAAAACTTGTGATCCAAAGAAAACAACTCAGGCCATAGAGAAGGGTATAAAGCAGTACAATTCTTTGTTATTTCCTGACGTCCTAACTGTGGAACTTCGCCGTGGGAAGAAAATGCGCTTGAAAAAAGGCAACGGGGGTTGGGGAGATCCTCGTGATAAACAATTATGTTTGTCGTTTGCAACGTCACGATAGACGACGAATCTCACTAGAATATATGGAAACGACAAGGTTCATTCATGGTCGAAGTTTTTTAGCGTGTGGCGCGCCAAAACCTATGTATAAGGATCGAATCGAGTATATTTTTTATTCCGATGTTCAAGCTGAAAACTCGTGAGTTAATGCTGTCGCGCTTTTACTCTGACATGGAGACAACACACTGTTGTTATCCTACAACAAACAGACATAAATAACATGTTTGATATACGTAAATTAAATAGCTAGCAACGTTTTGGCTTTTAGATTGCTAAAAGAGACGAAAAATCGTGCGTATTTTTTGATACTTGCAGAATGCCACTGATTTTTTTTTCCTGTGTGTTGAAAGCACTGACAAAACATGTTTCTGCAATCATTTTTGACTTATAGATAATAAAGATATAATTTTTTAAACGCTCGAATAACTGAACGATGCAACATGAATAAAAGTCAGTCAATAGGTTCTGAATTAGCAATTGGCAGGCTTCTGAGTTATTGTAACATCAAACCGGAAGTGTTCTTTTTATATGTATTTGAGCACATGTATTAAGCTTAATAGACTTTTTTGTTTTGTGGAGAAGGTGTTGAGATTAAGTTTAGGGACATTATAATTTAATTTGTCGTTCCGAAAATTTAGTGCATACAATTATCATCTTCGTCCACTTTCGTTCTCACGAAGTCACAGCCGTGCTAACAAAGATCCTACATACCTCTTGAGTACTAAAATACTGTGATTAGTTAAGCATGTGTTTTGCTTACAGAAAATAAAAACGATTATTACCGTTTTCCAATGTTAAGTAAAATGAACTACTTGTTTTCGTATTGGACTTTACTGAAAGCATTCACTACAGACAGTGCGATTAAAAATACACGATTATAATGTGTAACATCAAGAACAATTTTTGTATTGCTCCTTTACGTATTTTATTTCATGATATCACAAAATGGAGTCTTCATTACAAACCAATTAGCATGCCTCTCTCATTACAAACTCGGAAAATACTCTGGCCAAAAATAATTGAAAATCACTGACATCCAACATAACAACATGACATAATAGCAACATCGAAACAAGCAAAAATGCCCATGTACTATTTTCACGACAATATAAACCATTGAGAGATTTTGCGCAGATTTATCATTAATGGCAAACATCTAGGAGGCATATATGACATCGTTTGAGACTCGCAAAGCTACAATATATTGTACAAAACTTTAATTGTCTGAACTTTTTCGCCTGAAAAAATAAATAGAATGTCTAAAATTTGTTTGCAAAATGTTATACAAGAACAAGATCAATTTATAAATATCTGTGGCAGAGAGAGACTAAAATGTAACGGTGATATGGCTATCTCCCAAGACATTATTTTGGTATAAAACATCGATTTTTATAAGAAAGGGGAAATTCATACATTTTTGTCATCAATTTCCATGATTTACCGTAAAACCGAATATTCATTCATCTCGTCAATTTGACTACGTCACTATGGAAATGAGCTTCACAGGTAAAGACAAGTTTTAATTAAGTACATCAAGGGCAACCAACCCACTATGATAATGTCCTACATGACTAAAATAAATAATTTTAGAAGTAAAAATGTCCAAGAAAACTTTTATATTTGTGATGGATTGTTAGTTCATTTGAGTAGTCCGATGACTAATGCCACGATGGATTTGAAATTTCAAAAATACAATTATTCTGAAGATCATCGTTATGACAACAACTTTTCGCTATAATCAAGTGTAATGACTAATGGAGTGATTGATTCATGGTGAACATTGAGACAAATATAAAATACACATTAATTAAATACTATTGAGTAGATTTCACAGCACCTAGACTGCTAAAACTTAAAAACATTAGCAAGCCAACGAAATGCGTAATACGCAATGCTTACTTCATTCAAATGCAACTTCTACGCTGGACCAAACAATTTCTGAGTACTTTGCTATGCAAAGTGTACAATACATATCTAACCTGCATCAATACATAATTTGAATACTACTTATTGGAGTAAATTGATTAACTAATATTTATAACAACTAGTAGGGTATAGGATCCTTCAAATGCGCCTGCTTTTTGAATTCAAATTTGAGACATTTTCCCCACCAACTTCGTTTCGTGCAGACTCTCTCTGCCTTGAGCACGAAGCATTTTGTTTGGACAACATTAAAAAATAGCCGTCCAACAAAATTTGATGACCCTGTGTTCGTCTGCTTCAAGCATGAGCGAAACCTGCAAATAAACAAATATATTATAATAAAAGCATTGTTCATATTGTGCTGCAGAAAATGATTAAATTTAAACAAGAAAACAATAGCGTCCGAGGAAATTCTTTTATGGTTTTGCATTTCCAAAGGTGGGTTTCGCTTTACATTAACTGAATCATTAAATGAAGTTTATCCCAGTGCATGTTTCATACCCTTTTAACCATGAAATTTTCTATATTGACTAACTATTCCAACATTTGCAAACCTTACATCTTCAATGTTGAATGTGATCAAGGAAGAGATCTCCATATTCTGTAAATTTTGGGGCAATTCTAAACCCATAAAAGTTTCTGGGTAAGTTACGACCTATTACGAAGTCACAGCTAATATGTCGTAACTGATGGGATATAGGGCAAACGGGCAAGTGGGAAAGGGGAAAAAGAAAGAAAAACTAGCTTCTGACACTTGATTATTCTCTAAAAACCCTGAATGTGAGCTTTCCTAAGATATGTCGTATAAAATGTGTTAAACGCAAACAAAAGGACTTGACCCACGATACCAACCCTCAACGTTGGCCAATCGGACTGAAATCAGCAAGGTTCCCCCCATGTACGTATGGCCTCGATCGTACAAGGACAAGAAAGCGAAGATCTTTCACAGACAGAAGGGCAGAAAAAAACGAACAAATCGTCACCGCATTAAATCCTCGTATATAAAGTACTTCTTACTAAAGACCGAGAGTACTTTCTTACTACTGTCATGAAAGTAAAATTTCGACCAACAGAGATCAAGACAAGCCAAATAGGACACTTTTGATACGTTACATGTGCCATGTGGAGATGCGGTCATTTTCCATGAATGTAAGTTATAAAATATCGCAAGTTAGCCTTTTGTCTACCCGCATGTCGGGATCTGTTTCATTAAAATATAATCCTCCTTGATTCAGAGAATGTAAAAGTATTTTATGTAACTTGTCTCGCATAGCCCTCTCAAGTTTCCTTTGCACGGAATCCATGCATTCGACGTTAAGGGCATGTTATCCCCCTAAAAATCCTAATTAAGGGCTTTGAGAAGTTTTAGGAAAAATACTGAATTAGGTGAAAGTTCTTGTGCAAAATTTGATTTTACTGGAAGGGGAACACCTGACGGAAATGATGCCGGTGCTGCTCTGAAGTTTGTGCTAAGGGTTTTCTGTGCATGTTGCAAGCGATTTTCTACCCTAACAGCAATCCAAATAATTATTAGCATCTTGTAGATTCATTAAGTTTTTCCTTTGACAGGAAGATGAGAGAAAGTCAGAAGGAAAAGGAAGAAGTCATGCTCGTTTTTCCGACTGATGATGATATAGTCAGTTGAATTACTTAGGAACACCGGGGATAGGTACATTGAGAAAACTTCATTACTTATGTCTCATATCAGCACCCTAGTGCAGTAAATTTACGGCAGAGTTTCGTTAGAGAACAAGAACCCAATGATTGTTGCCAATAATTGGATTTCTTCCGGTGAACGTTCTTCTCTATGGCATGATCTTCCGGGTTTGATTTTGTGACTTCCAAATAAAGTTCGTTGCTTGTGGTTAGCAAGTGGGACGATATAAAACCACAAGTCTTACGTGCAACATCTACTGTTCATAGTGCTGTAATCAGTGAACGAAGAAAATAGAAAGCACTATCATCTACGAAAATAGAGATGCATTGTTCGCACAATCACCATTAAGACGATACTTCTTTGGAAAACTGGTGATGTGATCATCATCAACATTTTCTTCCATTTCATTTGGCCGCATCGACTTCTGATTTCCCTTCTTCCTTTGAGAGCGAGGGAAGAGAGGGTTTCAACTCGTAAATAGAAAAAAGGGGATACCTTTCTGTGAGTACTGATGACATAGACATTTTCCCTATAATTCGGCGAAAGTTACAGTCATGGTAAAGTATTTTATGTGAGAGTAAATTTATTAGACGTCGAGTAAATACTCGGACTTACTCGTGGAAACAAGAGAAATTGTGGAGACAGAAAATGAATACGATTACGAGATGATCTTGAATGTGGCCTGACAAACCACGAATGGGTAACGATTCGATGGTTTTCTACAACCTGCTCTCGACAAAAGTAAAAACTTTTTGGAGCAGTTGCAGGAAATCAGCTTTAACAACGGTCTATATTCAAGTTGCCTGGAGTTACAGCGAGAAATGAGAATGCTGCTTGTTACGCGGAGAAGACATAAATAGTGAATGTGAATGTAAGTATTTTCTGTTACTTTTAAGACCTAACGATAACGCTTAAAAGTTTCGTTGGCCCTAAATGATAAATGAATAGCTGATTGAGTACGGCACGGAGTAGCGTTCAACCCTGGCTCACAACAGAATACAACCTTTGCAACATGAACGATGCGATTGTTGTTCTCCACAAAATAAGTGAATTGATGAAAGATCAACAGAAATTCGGGTGCATAGCGGACTTCTGAAATGGAGAATAGAGTCGATCACGTAAACCAGATTCGGCGTAAAGATCAGACTCTTTAGGAAAATTCGAGCAGTAAAGTTGAAAATTCATCGCAATTGGGCTCAATATACAGCACACACATAAGGTATTACTTGTTCTCCACAACCATTGGAGTATGTCTTTCCCCGTTCATTCTTCTTGCAATAGAGAAAACATTCACGGCTCTCTTGTACGCATTACGGATAACCCCAAACACAAGAACGTCAGAATACCAGACCAAATTCTGCACACGATCGAATCTTACGTTCATGTTTTATTTTCTCTAATGGCAGTAGTACTAACTTATGCATGCTCACTTATAAGGGGACGGTCTATGTGTCAAGAAATGAACCTTTGAGAAGACAACCTCCATGAATGCATATGAAATTAGTTATAAATTATCCCGAAATTCTCGAAGTAACTTTAGATGTGTTACTTATCTCCATACTTCAAACAAAATAGGAATGTCCCACAAAAAAGTTTCAGGGTAATCGATATATATGCCTGTTGTTATCTTCAATTTTTCAAGTCACGAGAAATCTGGAGATATTTTCTTTCAAGAAAATCTTAAACAGATAGTGAGACAAATTCTAAGTAAATATGGTTTAAACTTTTTATGTGATACCCTTAGGTTCTATTTACCAACCCGAAATCATGTCACAAAAAAGCTGCTGGGCTCGAGAAGCAGAAAAGTGTAGATAGTAGATAATTTGAAGGGGGCACAATGAAACCTTTGTTTGATGGTCTCACTGGTCCTTAATATAAGCATAGCGTACTCCACCTTCTTTTCACTTGACTCTCATTTTCGTTCTACGATCTCATGTTCTCGTTCTCATGTTCTACGATCAACAATACTCGTTCATAGAGTTATTTACCGGAACAAATAATGAGTAGCACCTTTTCCGATGTGAACCTTAAGCGATTGATTGTACTTGCAGTTGCAACAATATTTTATTTTGTAAGGCTATAGTAGGTTACCTTTCATCGCAGGTGCAATGACTAACGGTATGCATCCTGTAGTTGAATACCCCGAAATCGGAGGCCATTCCATGGATAATAAAAGGACATCCATCATGTTCACGACAACACCGATCAGTACCAACATGAGCACCCAAATATTCGTATCTGTCAACCAGAGATCCATCCCCACACCATAATGTTCCAGGCATTATTCCAACGCGGAATGCCTCCCTTCGTACTCTCCTGCAAAAAAAAAGTACAGAGTTCATTAAAAATTAACTAAAAACCAAATCACGCGTCGTGACTTTCAGAAACGTATTTCATACTAAGAAACACTTTGCTGTGTTAAAATCATCAAATTATTTGCATAGTACTGCAGGTTCCCTCGTAACATACTCAGCAACTGTATCGACGGTTGTAAAACATCAGCTCCATCTCCATCAAAATGTATTTTCCCGAATATCTGAGCTAATGGGTCCCACCATGAAACGACAGAAAATAAATTTCGAGATACAGTCGCTGAATATGGCACGAATGGATGTACAGTTAGTAATAAGTGATGGTCAGTTCCCCGACCTTGTGAGATTTTGATAACTTCGTGTTATTGTTATGTCTATCAGCTTAACGACTTGTGCTGACATGGTAGTAGATAATAGTTGCAAGTAAAAGTAAGCATAGAAAACGTGTGGGAGTAGTACTCATTGCAAGAACATACATGGAAGACTTTTTACTGGCTGGGTAATCTTGTTCTGATTCTGATACGTCTTCTCCTATGCTCTTCTTTGCATTTTTAGCATTCTTCTTCATTCTTCTATGCAATCTCCTGCATTGCCTTTGCTGGGCAATCATGTCAAAAGAATGTTGAAGATCTCCAATAACCTCATCATTCCGAAGAATCCGGACAGAAACATTTTGGAATGGTTCCACGCTAAAAATGTGACACAAGATTACATGAAAGATTTTTACCTTGCAAAAAAAACATTGAAATAAACTTGCTAAAAATCCTACTTTTGCTCCAAGTTAAAAACGTCACCGTTAGACATTTCCAAACTTTCCAGGGACAGATCCTCTTCCATGAACTGGCTATTAGAAAAGTTTTCTGACTTCAAAAAATCGAAATGGTTAGGTGGGACTGGTAGGTTTGCCCCGGCTCTGCTGAGATCTTGACGAAACTGTGTGCGGAACTGGTCTGCGTTTCCCCAATCGTTTAGGATTTCACATTCCAAGAGTTTCATAACTTGCTTCCGGGATGCTCGTCCTTCTTGAAGTTTGAAGATAAGTTGTAAAACATGCGGCCCTGATGATAATTGACGAAGTAATAAGCCTTTCCTAAAGTTAGAAGAAATAAACAAAGTGATTCTGTAAATTTTCATACAAACATATACATTCCTAGCTTCGTGTACTTTCATTATTACATACATCAATTGGATTTAATTGTAGCCTAAAAAATATATCTAGCCTTTAATAATTGCGCGTCGTATACATCTTGCTGCAGGCCAAGTCTTTTATACAATAATTATTATCTTTTATACAAGCTATGGTCATTATGACCTTCTCAAGGCTTCCTTTTCACGAAAATATCGGACGAAACTGTTCATAACTGGTTTCCACTTGTTATCATTATCAGTGATTTTTCCCAAAGCTCTGCGATGAGAAAGGAATTCTTGATTTAACAAGTGAAAATTAAGTATTATTTAAGTTTTCTGCATATAGAAAACACAACAACAAACAGTGTATTGGTCTTTGGCAGAGATAATTTTAGTTAATGAAGGGTAACTTACAGTGGCACAAATATTACCGCGATTTTTCTGTCTGTCTGTCTGTCTACAGCTACTAGCATAAAATTTCAGCCACACGTTTCCATTATCTACCACATCCTATCCATGCATTCATTATTTACTACTGTTGATAGCATTATGTATTTAAAACTAATGCCGCTATCATTTCCTATAATCATTGACTACGATGGAACAGAGAAATCAATTGCTTTGAGTCGACAAGTAGTTTCAGTCAGATTCAATGTACTGTACCACACCTGTCTATGTGCAAACGCATTCCTACTTTACTTACGAATTACTATAAGATTTTTAATGGTCTCAACTCGTCTCACTTCAGTGGCTCGGATTCAGGCCGTAGTGAAAAGGTATAATTAATCCAAATGGTTTGAATATTTAATCCATGCTAATCTGTGTAATCATGTGCAATTAGCGTTAAAAAACACACTACTGCGCAGAATCCCTCTAGTTTGATGCATCAATAGGAGCCACGTCGTCATCATTCAATGGCTGTCTGCCATGAATAGAATAGGTGGATGATACGAACGTAGTGACACAGTACAGTATTGTTTGAATGAGAATTCTGTAGGGTCATAATAACGTAATTGAAGGTGCGTCGTTTGTACGAGGCTAATGCCCATAAATTTGACCAATCAGATTTTAGAGAAGCCGTGCCATTCGAAATTTTTTAAACAGGATCATTAGCTAAAACTTGTGATTTTTTAATGGATTTTAGTCAGCCAACTACGCAATAAAGTAACTTCACAAGAACTTCATGCTTACGATGCAACAGGAAACTAGAAAAGGTTCATGTTTTATTTACAAATTAATTAATTGTCGTGTATTTTGATCATCACAAATTTGAATGCCAAATGGTCTTGTAGGCGGGCCTGAAACCCCTAAAAATCGATAATTCAAGTAATTTTAGTAATTAATAATTATAATTCATTGCCCCGGGACATTCGTACATGATTATAACAGACGCTATGTTTCATCAAAACGCCAAAATTAATTTAACATACAAGTTACTTCGCTTTTAGCATACATGTCTTTCATTTTAAATATTTTCAATGCTGAATGCAACACAAAAATATTCGTATGAAATTGTTAGTTCCGTAGTTTATTTGTAACATCAGTGTTAAAAAGACTTTGTGAACATTTTAAAGCAAACCAAATGGTCATGGTTATAAGATGTACACATCCAGGTCTCCCTGTGTGTACTCCAACAATATGAATGAACTCTGCTGCGGTGTCATTTTTAGTTAGATTTTTTTTTCAAAGGGGATATGTCGGCCCACGAACTTGTATGCAGTCTCTGTATTTCCTGCAATTACACGAGTTGTTTTGAAATTGCCTTTCCTCTCCATCCAGGCCAAACAACTAAAACAGACAAAAGGCGACGCAATCCAAACGTTGTATGGATTTAGTGCAATGGAAGATTGCTGTTTGAGATTAAAGCCTCACTCTAATTGATGTAATGAGTGGTGAAGACTGACAAGCAGACTAGAGGAATTTTGGATTACACTTATCTTATTGAAATGTGTTTTGGGTAGACATGGTTCGAGGGAGGTTATTGGACGCAGTTTGTTTTCATTAGTATTAACACCAAGCTGGCTATAATGATATGGATTCGGTGTGGGTCTACAATGGGTAGTATTTGCCTGACAAGCAAGTTAATTAAATAGCTTACGATTCCGTCCATATACCGCAAAAAATCTTTGGAGTGCGTTACTCATTTTAAATTGCTATAAGAAACCAGCCAGTTTAAGCCATTCTAAAAGCCTCTGTGTATTTATCAGAATGGGCTGAATTTCTTAGACATAACAATTATCCGCGATAATGTTTGTAAAGTTATTTCAGGGAATTTTTACAACATGAATGAAATTACATATGAAATGGCCCGATGAATGGAAACATATTAGATATAAACTATTATCAACGTTGTCTTAATAAGTTTTTCAATAGGTAGGAACAACTGCATGTGTTTTAGCAAAATCAACTACATACTGAGTATTTTCGCTTGTAATACAAAGCGCACATGAAATACTCTATTGACGAAGTCACGGTAACTCGTGTGTTGCACATGTGTGTAACAAAACGTTCACATTTCTGGAAGCTAATATTTAAGAGTAAACACTCAGATAAAAATATTATCGCAAACCTGTCATTCAACGGTTGTAGCGACCTAACCCAATATAAGACAATTTAGCCTAGTATTGAACAACAAGTGACAAGTAACGTTCACAGAAACATACTATCCTGGTGAGTAATCATATCTTACAAAATTGTCATAGCCCGTTATTTTTAAGTGTGATTTAATTTTGAAACTTGGATTAACTTCAATGAAAAATATAAATGCATAGTGAAACTTTATTATTGCATATGTACAGAACAAAATCAGATGCAGATAACATGCACAAATTTTCATTTCACTGCTAATGAGCATAATATATGGATTGAAGGAGATAAAGCTATAAAAAATAATGGAATTCTTGTAACGCCGATTCGACATATTTTTGTATTTGGGTGGGCATGTAATTTGCCGATAGTTGATAGTAGAGAATCGCACTATTTGGCATATGTGCACAAATAAAGTTGGGTCTTGCAATGCCAAACGAAATTTCAAGTGACACTACATATTTGTGTGTATCAGAGAACGAGAGGAAGGGACGAGCGCAAAAATTATAAGTCTACCGTTCGCTCCTCTTGCATCTGTATGTATGATCATCGTATGATGTAAAATTTTGACCAATGAGAACAACCAGTTCGACATGAGTCGACTGACGGACAGAAAAATGAACCAGCGCTCCTCTCTTAGCAGCAACATTCACAAAACTACTGCTCATTCACGGGTATTGCCTGAGTTTCAATACGAGGAAGAAACAAAAAGATCATCAAGTCATGCAGAAAAAATTAGTCCTAAGTGTTTTGGTATAAGTTCATCGGTAAACATAGCACTAGATTGGCTTCACCAAAACTTGACTTGAGTCATTATAAAAATTCTCATGCTTGCAAAGAAAACTCCTGCAGAAGTACGTGCATCAATAGTCACACCATTTCACCAACCTGCCACACTATTGCAAATTGCATAAATGATGTAAATGCGGGAACATTGTTAACATATTGTTTTTCGAAAGATTTTCTCACAATACACTGGAAAAATCCTGACATTTCTCAATTATCAGGTCTAGTGAACCTGACTTCATAGTTTAATGGAGTGCCTAATTGCATAGTTTTTAGTTATACGTAATTTCACCTTGCGATCGAGTCACGTTTGTTGGTATAGAATTCGGGAAATTTTCGCTACTTTTTAAATGATGACGTTGAGCCGTAGTAGTTCAAAACCAGTCAGTCTGCACATCAGTTTTTTAAGTGCTGGTGCAAGGATTGATGAAGATGCATATATTGCGACTTGGCGTAATGTAAGGTCCACAGATAAAGCTCAATGATGCAGCATGCTTTAGGAAGAAAGCGTTTTCCTCATTGATACATATCCACATATTATGGTTCATCTCGTGGCATGGAATGTGCTGCAAATGCCAAAAATCAAGATTCTCAACCTCCAAGGTAAAAGTTTATTTTGGAAACAGTGCTTTAACGCATGTCTTTATCCCTCCATTCAATGAAACTCCTAAACCACAAAGTTTGAGTTTGTTTGTTGATCACTTCAGTGAACTTTATATCGTATTTCATACTCAGTCATTTTATACTAAGCGAAGAGCTGATGCGTATGTGAATGTCATGTTACATGCCAAAAAGTTTTTGTCACCGCCCGATGCTAACAGCGAATTGCGAGCTTGCAAGCAGTCCATACAGTCGTCTTCTGAGACTAGTTCAGTCCGCTAGTGCATAGCTTGACATGGCATGCTGTAGCGTGGTTTGTGGTGCTCTGATGCAAAAAAAATAGCCGACAGAACATGGACAAAGTAATTACGGGGGAAGATACGAAGTTTAGATGACAGTTATTTTTTGTGTTAGTGCTTATACAACGAACCGCTTGCTATTTTTTACAATAAAATATCTCTGAGATGCAGTAAGAAAAGGACATTTTTAACGCGAAAGGATCATGGAAATTTCTTAACATTCTGGACTGAAGTAAATTGTTCTACATCCAGGATCCTTCAAGCATTACTGACTTTTGTTAAATTTGATAGCTTATCAACTGTAGATTCATTTTATTGATACATATTTTTCGCGACACCTTCGGTTCCATTCGATTTTTCAAAGGGTCCGCTCATTACACATTGATTTCATAACGGAGAAATGCGATGCCCACATTTATGCTATTACTTTTGCACGTTATGCTATTACTGCGGATGAAACACGCACGTATTCATTGTTTCGAGGCTTTTATCCCGTCAGTAGTTAACACTATACGAAAATCTTGCCACGAAATTCCTTATTGATGCACGTCATTCGGGATCATTCAAGCTTTTGACCAATACCTCGCACAAGGAGTTGGAAATACACATTTCACTCTCCTGCACGACCCTAGTTACGTAAGTAACAGGTGGAATTTATGGAATTATTCTGATACCAAACTGTTTTAAACAACTAGTTCTCGACGTATGTAGTACGACGTAAATATGCGAAATTATTCACCAATTCTGCAGTATTATACTGTCTCACCACATAACACTTGCCCGTTTTGCCAATCGTTGTAAAGACAAGTGCTATGCTTCTCCAGCAAGTAGATTTTAGAATTAGAACGAAACTTCGTATCATCTCTGGCAAGCTCGACAGAGACTGCCGCTTTAGCGAAACAGGAAAAACACGCGTATCAACATGTTATTGCGAATATCCAGAATACCTAAGTGTAAAGCTTAACAGGTTGAAGGTTGATGGCGATAATTTCACTAGAAATCTATAATATGAAAATGAAAATCATGTATGGCGATCTAGGATTTAAAATATATATTTGAAATTTTTTAAAACTCATAAAGACCTATGCTGAGTCAGTAATTGTTATCAAACTCTGTGGAAATCTTTAGGTGACCTTTCACCTATGAGACCAAAAGTGTGCGTACAACAAGCTAAACTAACGACATGAATGTTTACAATAAATGAAAATTTGACTATACCAGATGAAACGAGGTCGCCACTTGAATGCAATTGATTCAAAGTGGGAACATACTGAACTTGACATGTAAATTGTACGCATTCAATTGTTATCAATATCAATTTTAAAGCTTCATAGATGTCATACCTTACACCAGCCTCGTTCTTCTTGGAAACAGACGCTTCGCGAACAATTATGTCACCAAATCGCATCCGTGTTTCACTCTCTCCATCCGCTAATACTGCTGTCGCGATGTAATTGACT
>VICI01002248.1:0-17429 GCA_019593645.1 Akabosia matsudoensis | reverse complement strand
GTCTTATAAACAACACCTTTATACGAAAAGTTTTTCAATTTCATAACATTCAATGTCATCATCAACTCCATCATGTTTCTAATACATTTCTTTTTGAGCTTCAAGTAACCTGTTGTAAGATGCTTTTTTAAATAACTTTGGTCTTGGTACATTAATTAGCACACTTTAATTTCGTAACCCGAAGAACGATTCCAACGATATGGAGAGAAAAAGTGAAGAGCAGACAGATAAGTCCTTAAAATAAATTATCCTGTACGTACACGTGTGTCTTTATATTCTTTACAATGACTGAGAGTGGAAAGTAACAAATTGCACCTTTGGTTGAAATCACATATCTTGAAAAATTCGGAAGGAAAATTGTGCAACTAAAGCTTTTATGTCAATAAATGGTTGCAATGAATATTATTTCACGATTATTGGCAAAATCGATTTTTTGCAGGACTCATTCTGCGGCCTACATCAATACTCGCGGCTGGGAGGAAATTATGCTACTTTAAAACCTTGTAAATTAATGCACAAGGAATTATGAAGTTCCCTAGTTTGTACCATTCTCCATTAAGCAAGGCTCTTTAGCACATATTGCAATTTTTCTTTGAAATTTCCAAATTCTTAACAGATTCTCGAGAAGAGTTTTTTGTGATCAGATAAGCCTTGGAGATATCAATTTTTCTTTGAAATTTCCAAATTCTTAATAGATTCTCGAGAAGAGTTTTTTGTCATCAGATAAGCCTTGGAGATAATTGCATGCGTGGACCGCTTTCATAATAAGATATGTACAGTAGATGGAATAAGAAATAGATGGGAAATAGTATTTACAATCTCCCGAAATTATGATCCTATATATTTTAAAATCTCGTTCTGTATATCATTGGTGACGAAATTTTACACAGGCTTAAAATTTTTTAAAGCTGAACGATTATGAAGGAACACATTCAAATAGTTAAAAATTGTCAAAAAAATATGAAAGAACTAAATAAAGGACAATACGTGACGTCTGGAGAAGGCTTTCTTATGGATGCCTGATTTCGGTTGAAATTCATGTAACGATTTTTGAAAGGATTAATCAGCACCAAGGATATATAAAACGAGTATGATGTTGTTTACGATTTCATGTTTTTTTAAGTTCCTCCGCTCTATTTGTTATTTCCTCTAATATATGTACCTTTTATCCCATATCTTGTTAGCTTTGTTCCACAATCTATATAAAACTATAAGGCAACAACCAGCATGATTGCTAATACACGGTTGCTCATATTAGAACCGCAGGTTTCACTATATACTACCCACTAAACTCTCGATTTATTACTTGAAAGTAATAACAATGTGGAATAATTTGAAGTTTTTGGCTTGACAAATTCCGATATACGTAAGGCCTTCGTATGACTGCTTAATTTCCTTAGCAGAAACTGACATGATAAATTCAAAAATTACCAGTTTGTTTATTATTATACAATCTTATCAGTACGTTTCGTCATGTCATGGAATGTTCCAGATTTGCTGCCATTAAAGCCGATAACCCGCGTCAGGAATATTCTATCCATTGTAGCCAGATATTCGCAGTTACAGCCGTATTAAAAAAATTATTACGCCCAAACCAGACTTTAAACAAATACAAATCGTTTTCTTTATGTGACACCTACGCTAAAATGGTTTCGGTTTTGTAGAGGATTTGACATTACATAGTAGTTAGTAGAACTACAATTACAATGCAGTTGCACAACAGCTCAAAACCTTCAGGTTGTCCGTTATAGCCGGGTCTGGGTATCCCTTTGTTGGAATGAGGCAGCGGTACTACCTCAACATAGCAACAACCGCCCAACCTAAGGCGTCGCCAGTCGCCACTTTTAATTCCGACACAAACCCCGAACTTCTACGGAAACATTTGGACTTCTCAATCAATCTGGGTTTGTGCAACCAGTGATTATTGCTTCTCTTCCTTTTCCCGACACATCTTCTAGTTTACTTAATAAGGTAGGTAAAAATTAACCTGCTTTCAATCAATTATTTAACAGTGTTACACGCATTGACGCATCATACTTTGAATCGCCTCTGATGACTTTTTACGGTGGCAAACCGATAAGGTACGTTTCTAAAAAGCACAGGTTCTGTTTTGCCGTGCACGAAGAGAGTGATGGATTTGTTTAAAAAATCACGCATTTTCTTCGTCTGGGTTGAAGGGTGCGCTGCAACGTAGTTCGGAAAAGCATTTAAAATCTGATCTGAATAAATGAGCGTTCCAAAAAATTAACAAGAAAATGGGTGTTGATAAATTCGACAACTTTTATTAAGTAGAGAAAGCTGCTTTATAGGATCGTCTCTTCTTTCTGTCCGTCCGTAAGCTTTATAACTTTGAAAGTACAAGGCGCACAAGGTTCATATTTTCCATACGTAAGCGTCATTGGACAAGGGTCTGGCTGACTACGTTTCAAGTTGTCAGGTGGTCACGTTCACGAGTTATGGGGTGACGAATATTGACGATAATTCTTCGTAAATAGAGAAAATTTTTTATTACATATTTCGATGGTACTACTAAGATACATTAATTTTGCTTCAGGAACCTGGGTCTAATTTCGTCACGTTGAAGAGTTACGGGGTGACGATAGGGTTTTATAAATAGGGAAAATCGTTTATTGCATATTTCGATAGTACTACTTGGGTACATCAATTTTGCATCAGGAACCTGGGTCTAATTTCGTCACGTTGTAATTTGTACGAGGGGTACGGGTAGTCTTGTACATGGTTCGAGGCTTACGGGTACTTTTGGACTTGGTACGAGGGGTATGGGTATTTTTGTGCTTGGTACGAGGGGTACGGGTGTTTTGTACTTGGTACTAGGGGTACGGGTATTTTCGTACATGGTACGAGGTGCATGGCGCTTTCGCTACTTTAAGGGTTCCGTGTGTAACGGGCTGGTTTGATTACAGGCGGGAAAAAAGATGAAGGAGAGGAACCCCCATCTTTGTGGCTCCGTCAAAAATCCCTTGTTAAGCCTACTAACAGTTGTACGAACAATCATATCACGTAAAAGGCTGCTTATTTTACTAAGCATCGCGGAGCAATAGCTTTATCAGGTAACTAAGAGTAGTCGATCTGTATCCCGTT
Source organism: Akabosia matsudoensis (assembly GCA_019593645.1). Classification (NCBI taxonomy): domain Eukaryota; kingdom Metazoa; phylum Arthropoda; class Collembola; order Entomobryomorpha; family Paronellidae; genus Akabosia; species Akabosia matsudoensis. Next base: position 14,327 of record VICI01002248.1, on the reverse strand, counting down.
TCTATACCATGCCGCCTCTCAGTTGTGCGTGGTTCCGTGTGGTGCCTGCGGCCAACACGCTTAAGTCGATTGAGCTGAAGTTCTGCAGGATCATTATAAGTATGATTCCAAGGATAACAAAACGAAATTTTGAGCCATTTGGGATAAGTACTTTACAGGTTCCTTCAGGTGCTCAAAATGTTCTTAAATGACAGCGGGCAAAAATGCCCTAACGCAATGCTTAATTCTAGTGTTGTTGCAACGATTTTTTGTTTACTTCGGAACGGTAAGATACATGCTTACATTTGTGCAAAGAATGAAAAATATTTACAAAATATTTTACCACTTCAATTTTTACAATCTTAATTACATTGATCAAATCTATCTTCAAATTGCCAGTGGTGAGCCGCAAGCACCTTTCTGGGAGCGCTTTCGATCTCTGACATGGTTCCGTACCTGGAATACTCGCCCAAATAGTCGTGTAATTTCAGATAACTCTTCGGGAGCTCTGCAACGAATTCATATAAATAAATAATTATATATATAATTTGTCCATCAAATATGAAAGCTTCTTTCAAATGACTCCACAGAAAAAAGGGTACCTCGAGTTCGAAGAAGAGCTATTTTCGTCACCGAGTACGGCCACAGTACACGGAAAAACCGAATCCCTATTTCTAATCTGAAACATCCTATTCAAAACCAGAACTTTGAATAAAGTCACACCAAACTTTGTACTGCCCACGCCTGCGCCTGCTTTTCGTTGAACACCCTTTGAGTCCTGTCCAATGGTGGGCTACTGTGCTTCCACAACCCATTGCCATTAGATTTGCTCCACTAGACAGCAAAATCTGCGTCATTTCGACATGATGTCTGGGCGCATATCCAATCATGTGCGCAGGAGTGTTGTCTAATTGGCTTTGCTCATTGACGGACTCCCTGTCTTGCTCAATTAAAAATTTAACCACGTCCAGATTACCTCCAGCCACTGCCCAAAATAGCAGCCCAGTTCCGTTTTCGCCTTTGGTCTTCAAATCTGCGCCGTTTCTAACTATGGTTTCCACTACGTTAATTTTCCTCCCACAAAGAACCGCACAGTGGAGATAACTGCATTTTGTGGCATGTCTGGCGTTCGGATTCACGCCAGTTCTGGAGAAAATCTTGACCAGCGTCGTGTCATGGATGTCGAGTCGTTTTAACGCGGGAAAAATCGGGTTCCATCCTTGATTGTCAAGTGATTCAAACAAAGTTCCGTGTCCAGACTGAAAAATGAGGTCAACCCAGGCGTCGTAAATGTCCGGATCGGCGAGGTAACTTGGAAGCACGTGGGCGACAGTTCCACCTGAGTCATTTACCGAAAACAAGTCTTGGCCACGTAGTAGTAGGAGTTTCGTAACCTGGACGATATTCGACGACCATTTGCCCAAATAGTGAACAGGCTTGTTGTCGTCATCGTCTTTATCAGTTAATTTAAAACCGAGGGTTAGCAAGTAGCGGATGATATCAACCTGTCCGCAGCCAACTGCAACGTGTAATAGATTGACACCATTATTTCCGCTCAGTTCAACAAGTTTCGAGCCCGTTTCCGATAAAAATTGGTGAAGAATAGATATTTTTCCACAACTGATGGCTTCCGACAAAGTTTGAAAGTTCAAAGTTCCCGCGGGTGTTTCGAAGCATTCACCCCACAGTAAAGAGCCTTTCCGTAGAATCGCGGAAGATTCAAGTTGACCAGATTTTTGTAAGCAAATTTGTAAACTGTCGAATGGATTGTTGTCAAGATTGGAGGAACCTGTTGGCGGACGGAAGAAATCCATGTCGAACAGGGAGGGATCATCACGTCCGTACTGAAAGATGAAAAACAACTATGACAACACTGACATGTAGATACGTGGCTAAATTCTGTCATTAGGTGAGCAAATCTTACGATTAGTTCGACCGGAGAACCTCCAAAGAGTAAATAAGACGCCTGAATGTCACTTATCACTTGATATTGAACGAGATAACCCACAAGCTCTTCAGTTACTTGGGTACACTTGGTTAGCTCTTCGGAGTGAGTGTCAATGTAAAATAGTTGCCAAGGCAAAATTCCCAGGGGAGGACTGTCCCGCTCAATTTCGTCCACTTCCATGCTCACTTTAAATTGATAATTATTAGTTTAACTGAATAACCATCATGAATAGAAACTTCCTTAAACAGTGTCAGTAAAATACTGTTCTCCAGATAAAGCCTGACAAACCTGCTCACAAAACAACCGATGATGATGTGTACAAACAAACATGAGAAAGCAACACGAGATTAGAGCACACAACAAACGCAAAAGTGTCATCTCAGCTGATTCCCGATGAAAAGAACGGTCTACCTTATTCACTTGAGCTTCGTTTTCGTTTGGTTCCTTCCATCTGTTCATCTGTTCCACTCGAACTGTGACTTGAAACCCAAGATATTAATCTTTAGGCGGTGCTCTTGCTGAACTTGGCTCTATATTAACCATTTTTGTTGTCAACAAAATACTCTTTCTCTCATTGAATCGAGGTATCTCGTGTACCGTCAGAAAATGCGTGCCATTCACGTTGCGACAAGAACAAAAATTCTGTATTGAAGAAAGTTCTATACACGGTGACTCAGGAATTTTTAACGGGTGCGTTCGTTAACTAGGTGGCTATGATATCCAGCAATTTTCCCGAGTTTAACATGTTGAACATGTAGTTGATAGCTACAAACATTTTTTGCAGCATTAGCTTTTTGCTCAGGTGCATAATGTTGAGTTTTAATCTACCCGTGTAGTTAACGAACGCACCTGCAAAAAAATCAAAATGCATTTAGTACCAAACTCTTTGGTAAAAAAAAACATTCCTGACTCACCGTGTAGGTGATTTCCATTTTAAATGCACTCTTGTCTTTAGTCGCCGTGATGCCATTCTTCCACGACTATAGTTCCCGGCAAAATAGATGCAGCATAGTTTTATGTAGGAGGGTTTTGGACTTTGGACATAATCTCTTGGAGGAATATGTAGGAATGGAATGAATCGTAAAGGTTTGTCTTTTGTTGATAAACTTTTGAAGTGTTTATTGTTTGTCGTTAGATTTTGAATGTATCGCGGACAAAAAAAAATATGGTTTCCTTTTTTTTAGCCGTTGGCCTTCCAAAACATGAAATTTTGATTATCCGACATTTGGAATACGACCAAACTGTATGTCACCACCAGCCCAATTGACTGTTTGAAAACAAAAGATTAGCCACGTTTTTTTTTTGTATTTTGTTAAAAAATAATAAAAATATTGCACTAACAGAACATAAGAAGTTTTTTGTAATGACGAAAAAAGGGCATGAAACTCCAACAGGGCCAGAGTCCAACTCTTGCGTGACAGCGATTAGTTGAAGCCTTCGTTTCTCATCCAAATTTTCTTGGCTGTGGTGAAATGATATCCAATTCCGAAGACATTCGTCCACCTGCCCCATAATTTATCGCCATTTGAATTAAAGCATAAAATTTTTAATTGCTGGAGAGATTCAGACTATTTTTTGTTGATTAACTACAAACCATTGAGCTAAACAAAACTGCTTTGATCATCCCGACACGGACAAGAATCATGTACATGAGAAAACAAACTCTGGTAATCGTTGCGAGATCCCCTTCCCCGGCAAAAATCACCTGCGGTAGTTCCGCAAAAAACGTCAACACGCAAACATAGTAACTCATAATATAACTGCCAAAGGCGGACGATAGCAACTTGCAATTTTCTTTTAATGCCCCGTACAACGTCAAAACCTGTCCATCAATAAAATAGACTCATTTACATTGCTCACCTGTGAACACGTCTAATTAGATATATATTTTTTAACTATACCATTGGTATATTTGTGTTGCGTCTTGCAACATTTTCCTTAAATTCATGGCCGACATCGACCATTGTACAAGAAATTGCGATTATCAACGTCAAAATGGTGTTTAGCCATACATAATGAACGCAAACAAGTAACGTTCCAAGAGTTCGTAAAGTTGTTTTCGAAGAAAAATGCAACAACGGGGTCACCAGGTCAAGTCCAAGTTTTTCAAGGGCTGGTGCGTAAAAGCGGTAGAGTTGAAGGTCATAATCTTTTGAAGACATTATATGGACAGTTGCAACGATAGTGTGAATTGTAAAATATATGTAGCCCTGCAAACAAACAAATTGTATGCTCTTAATTGTTTGATGTACAGTCAAACCTGTCTATAAAAGGCATCCAAGGGCGACAAAAAAAAAGCCTTTACTAGAGCGTGTCTCTTATAGAGTTGGGAAAATACATGGGGTAAATACAGATTGGGCGGCAGAAATGATTGCATGTCAATTATGGAGTTGGGAAAATACATGGGGTAAATACAGATTGGGCGACAGAAACGATACCTTTATTAGACAGGTTCTTTTATACGACTGCCTTTAATATACAGGTTTGACTGTATTATGTAACTAGAAATTGATCGTGGTTTTTAGAGTTTACCTTTAAATATGCTTTCTTCAATGCTTTCTCGTTGACCACTGCTCTGCCACAGCGATTCATAAACTGCACAACTAATTGTTCATTAAAGATAAAAGTTTTCATCATAAAATACAGGCTGAGAATTNACGTAGCTAATCGTGAAAAATAAGTTTGCAATGTTTTTCCGATCTGCTGCAAAGCTCGCGAATGTCAAATGGAGATAGGCGACCATTGTGGCTAGGTTAAAAACGTAAAAAATCCCGACAACGGCCTGCAAACCAAATGAAATAGTTACAACAAAACCTCACATTTCTGGGTTTATACGTGTTTACCCGTTTGAATGTTGATTTGTCGGAAACAAGCTCTTTTGTGACCGGATCCCGTTTAATTTTCAGGGGGAAAAAGAGAAAAACTCCGTAAAATTTTAAAAACGCTTCCATGTAAGGACACACTCTTACCGAATCCTCTAGGTCAACACCCAAACGTGTTGGCGTATATTGGCAATTAATCCTATTGTCTTGAAGATTCCCTCTTGAAGGGAAATTGTCTAAAAAAGTGTCCGCTTTTGTTTTCATTCTGATATGCGGTTTTGCGTGCAAGTGTAAGGAATAACCAAGCTGTGATTGAACGTCGTGTGTAATTTCTACTGCAGCCAAAATGTTTTATTTGTACCGCTACAGAACCCTTTTGCAATCTACTAATGCGCAAAGCTTGGAGGAAAAATTCCACCTTACGACCTCTTTCCTATGTCCATTTCATTACTCTCACCTCTCATGACAAAGCAATTACCTGATTACTTCGTTTAGCAATCATGACGGAAAAGTTACTCCCAAAGCTTAATTTACCATCGTTATATAAACGGAAACATGTTAACGCATATAGTGCAGACTACCCATGATGTGTATGTCTTTTAGACTGATTGAAATGAATGAACGAGAATCAAATTGATATCCAGCAGATTCACATACATTCAACATTCCCTTTATTTATTAATATCGAGCTAGTGTATAATTTTTTTGTCAACTTACTGTTTGTTGGTCTTATTTTTATCATTCTGGAGATTAGATGGTCATTCGCCATGAAGAATGGAGGTTTTTTTATCAACCAGGGTCCCGTCTACCGGGTGGACCCGTACCCAACTATATAGGTTCCACCTGGGGAGCAAATTAATTACTCGTTGTTTCATCCTGGTCCATGGGCGCTTGTCCGCCCGGTCGTCAAGATCTTGGGTGGAAGTAAAAACGTCTATTTAAAAAACCTTGGTTGAAGTAAGGCAACGGGAGTTTGTTCATGAAATAGTATGTGTCCACGTGTGCAAATAAGTAGGTAATATAGTGTGGCTTCCAATCCAATTAGCTTTGAGCCATATCCTCTGCATAAAATGCCTTTTCGTTGTCCAGCATTTGGAAAACTAAAATGGTGTATGTGACCATTAGGCTTACACTCTGAAGAAAGTAGACAATATTCTCAATTATCATTTAGTTTCTCTGCAAAACAATAACACGAAAAAGCAAGAAAAGGTTATTTTCGTACTGAAACTAAGAAGCTTCTAGTTATTGAAAAATAGCAGGTTGACACCGAAATGGGATGAGTTTCAATATCCTGACTCAGGGCGATAAGCTGTATTCTCTCTTCTACAGTCCATTTCAGCTCAAAATGGTGTTGGGATATAAACTGCTTCAGTTCAGTCTCCAACTGGGAATGGGCATTACCAAATTAAGAAATCAATTCAGAGAAAATTGTGTTAACTTTTTTCTGGAGTACCTTTCCATGAGCATTCACTGGAATCAAAAAGCTAGTGGAAATAACTGCCGTGTAGAAGATCATAATGATCCTGTCCCGCAGCGAGCTATTGCCAAGGATTATGTGGGGGAGTTCTGCAAAAAAGGCTAAAGATGCGATGTAGGCGCATGTGACCAGATCCCCAAACAAATTCTTCGTATTTTGCGTCATTTCTTTCATTGCTGAATATTCCTTGACAAACTTGAAAGAATAAATGCTTTAGTTTTTTATGAAGGAACGAGGAGAGGCATTTACGAAATATTTTAACTTACGTTTGAAATGTTTCCAACACTTGGGGGAATTCGATTCAGACAGTAATCTTCTACAATTTCCCCAAAGCCAAGCACTATAATCACGAAATTCCCCATCCACAAGTTACAAATTTCCATTCCAAGGTATGTCGTACTTTTCCGATAAATCTCTCCGGGATCGACGACAACAGTGAAAGTTGAGTTGCTAAACCCGAACAAGATTTCAACTGGATTGATAAGTGTACCCTGGATGAATTCTAAAATGAGCTGGGTCTGAATAGCTTGGAAAAAGCCAACACTCGCGTGGAATAAGTTAACACTCGTCCAAACCACGATTATTAAAATTGACTACGAACAAGAATTTTTACAATAATGTTGCCATTTTTCTTTTTGGCGAAAGGAAGGTACAGGAAAGGCTTAAACTTACTTTAATGTGAATTCTTCTCGCTTTCACGTGACGCACAGGTATACTTGTGCGATTAAGAAACTTTTCGAGAAGCTCTTGGCGTCTCCAGAGTATGAATTGAATGCAGAAAAAGCCGGAAACAGAGCTGAGCCGACTTACAGAGTAAAACGTCGATGTGATGTCATGACGAACTTGTAAATAGTTTAAAATCCCACTTAAAAATATTCCAAGCGCTACCGGGGTGAGAATAAAAGCGTGTAAAGTTCCTGAGATAATCTGCAATTCAATTAAAAGAATCACTCTATCAAAGTTTATTTCTTATGCAAAATCTATTCCTAAACCTTACCAGACGCTTTGAGCTCTTCACAAGAGAGTAATCGCCGGTTGGGTCGCATTTTTGAAGCTCAAACGGGGCAATGTGAAATACCGATAAAACTTTCACCAGCGTGGAAAAGTACGGGGAAACTTTTACTCCGGAAAGCAATCCATGCATTCTTGCGTCCAATTAATTTGTCGATAAGACTAATAAATGCATAGCAAACGTTGGGTGGTGGTAGTATGTAGTAGGAAAATTGCTAAACTATATAATCAACTAAAGTATTAAATAAATATTGATTTTATCGGACGTGCCGCATATTTTATTCTGTAAACATAATAGTTCATTATTTTTTCGGGCTAAATTACGAAAGAAGTTAGTCAAGATTACCATTTAAATGCTTGTAAGCGTTTGAAACTCCTTCATGATTAGATTGGAAAGCCTTTCCGGTTTTAACTGAACATAAAATACCATCCTTCGCGGTTGCAGATATTTCGATAGCGTTTTTATAGCTGAATCCAGAAAGGATAACCCATAAACTTAGTGTGTAATGTTGCTTGCTGCTAAACAATCCTTTTTCGTGTCAAAAGTTTGGCACCAGATTTCCTATGATGGGACCACAAGTCATGGTAAACTCTGCGACTGGACTGGAGCCAATTTCGAATCCCTTTTCTTCGCCAATGGTTGTAACTATGAGCGGAAACGTTCCATTTATGAGCCAGCCCTAACTTTAGTTCATTTTCAAAGAGCACAGATTTTTTATGTTTGTAAAACACGACGAAAGGTCTTCAAGTTTGGAAACAATTCTTGACATTCTCTACACCGTTCCAGTGGCGGTGGTGGATGTCACTTGTCAGACACATTTTTCCAGAGTAGCCCCACCAAAATATGTTTCTTCGCAAGAGAAATGCTTCCTTGCGCAGAAAAATGGCCATTTTTCGCCCTAATGCTAATAAACCTAGTTATAAACCCAGTAAAACGGTATCATTCCGTACTGTTTAAGATTATTCAGGGACGAGTTTTTATTTACAAAAAAGAGTAAAACTTTTCTCTGAATTATTTTTGAAAATTTTCAGCAAAATCAAGTCGCAAGGGCTCCGGTTCTTTGGATACAGTTTACTTATCATTTCCATACGGACCTTGCACATGTCACCGAACGTCGATGAGTACGACTCCTCCCGTCCCAGACGTCATAATGCATGTTAAACACTGGGTCATTCTTCCAGAATTTTTAGCCATAATAGTCTTCCATTTCCTATGGTTAGATATTTCACACACGTATCAAATGACTATGCATTTGTAAATGTCTCGTGTTCGTGATTCACGTTCAGGTTGAATGTCATTCTTCTCACGTGATTCTAGACCGGCTTTTTGACAGATGAATAATTTGTGTCGTACCAATGACCAAATCGATGCAGTGGACGATGATGGTACAAGTTCAGCATAAATTTTCCAGAGACCTACTGACCTTGTTGGTTGATCAAGGCCTACCACCAAACATTTTTGGACAAATCATGACTTGACACGCCTATTTTTAATTCGTATGTACAGGTTGAGTACACTATTTTTTGTGACAGTATACGTTACTATGTTTATTGGTAAAAAAATAGAGCTCGAAACATGTGGCAAAAACCCAGTACACACAGGAATTAACCATTTTACAGTGATTTTATTTGCACAACATAATCAAAATATCATCATCCTAGTATCTGTTGCATAATTTTCGTTTAATTTCTTCAAACCTTCTCGGCGAAATTGACTGGCCTTGCAGAGGAGGAATTCCATTTACTGGCTGCAATTGCTTGTTGGTCCTCTCTCTAACATATCGAGAAAAGGAAGAACCGTTTCAATATAATACTTCTAACGAACTTTTATTTATATATTCGTTGAATTTAAAAAAATACTGTTTTACTTACCCTCTGTAGCTTAACGGCTCCTGGGCATAAACCGCATCGTAGCATAACCAATGCGGCAATGAATACCAGTTTGATGACAACTAAGACAACAATTTCCCAAGTTTCCATTTTTCGAAAATAAACTTCCAAACTTTTTCTGGCGTTTCACCGAGACGAAGTTACTGAGGAGGCAGAATACAACAGAAAAATACTCAACCCACATGGTGAACTCAACCAGTGGAAAAAAACAAGCCATCAACAATTTTAGTCTTATACATGATAGTCAGCTGCCGAAAAAACCTTTGTAAGAGTTCTACACCGTCAGGGATCCCACACAATTTCAAAGTAAAGCTATCAATGAATCAGCATGTATGTGGGTGTCTTAGAAAAATAGTGACGCACTTTTGCTTGAGCTTTGTTTACACGACGTTTACTAACTTTCAACTTTTTTTTCCATGTGTTTGCATGCACCTTACAATGACAAAGAAACGTTTCGTTTCAAGCTCTAATCTTTCTTAAAATTATTCTAATGAATTAAAGTAATTTTTCGAATGTGTATATGCGATGTAAAATTATTATTTTCAGTTTTAAACTAAAAATGCTCGACTTTTGTTTGTGCGGGAATTTTATGAGCAAAGTTGACAGTAACTCTTGCAATAAGTTGTAAACTTGATTTTGGTATTGGATCATTATTTGGCGACAAGTTGTCTGCTATCTTCACGTCTAGATACTTTATCATAAAGCCGCCGAGCGCATTGACAAAAAACCGTGGGACCATCTGGCACCTTCAGGACAAAGTTTCATGCCAATCGGACCAAGCGTGTCCAAATTAATACTAAAACCGAAACGGACATGAATTTGTTTCTGTGGATTAATCGATTGCTTCATCAAGAATTTTTTCATGTAGATATAGGAATGGCTTACATGCGTTTCTATGAGGATCTTGTGTAAATTGCAAAACATGGTAGGGTTAGGTTGCGTGGCATACGTGCCCGAGTAATTGCGATTGTTCAAACGTCAAGTGGCTTGTATTGAAGGAAGAGTGATTAATAGCAGAATTATGTGATACAAGAAATCGAGTGATGTTATGAAAGTGCCAATGAGCAATTTTCTTAGACCGATTAATTGCAGCGATAAATTATGCCTTTGGAAAAACATAACAGCTTTCAGCTTAATCGATTTAAACCAATAGCAGGGCTCATAGGGGCACGTATATCCTGTTCCTGTTTTAAGCGTTATAGGTATGACGATCATCAATGCAACTGAGAGGAGACTGGATTCATTTTATTGCTTCCTAACTAGGCCTGCAAGGTGTCTCCTTTTTCCTTCTTAGTTTGACAAAAAAAGATCTCCCCTCTATATATCCTTTTACAGCAAAGGACCATGTATGTTTAGTATTAAAAAGGTTTCTAACGTTGCAAAAGTAGGGAAGCGATGCATATTTCTATCATTAGAATTGACAAAGTCGCACAATAGACACATTTTCTTCTTTTCTAATGCCTAGAGGACAAATTTGACTGCTTTTTGCCAGAAATCTGGACACTGATGTCACGACTTGAAACCAAATCCAATTTAAAGGGCAAAATGGTTATTTTGGTGTTATAAACTTTCACTTTCACAATTTCACTGAAAGTTCCCTTTGTTCTCTACAAATCAAAATTTCTCTAGTCCCATATTTTACTTTGAAGGGATTGCTGTAAGAAAGGTAAGTAAGCAGGAAAGTACACAGGAGTGCTTAGCACAAATTGATGTACTTCCCAGCATCAATTTTACTTTATTAACGAATTCCGAATCAAACTTTGTAACAAATTCAAAAATAAACTGTTAGTGTAGATTGGGAGAAATATGAGACTGCTGAGCATGTATAGTCTCGACAACGTTGTCGCGATTGAGAAAACTAATTAGACTCGTTGCAACCTTTTCATTCAGAGGTAAACAGCTTAAAATTTGTATGGCTATCTCACGGAAATCCGTTAATGCATAAACTATCCCATGTACTAACTTTGACAACGACACAAGTTCCATCACGCCTACAGCTATCGCCGTCAGAAGACAATACGTGCAAAGCCGTAATATCGCCATAATTCTGTTTTCTATAGTTATGTCGACCCTATCTAATGCTTCGTTTTTGAAACTTTTTTTCTTACGAGCAATGAATTTGTAGTCAAACCACCTGCGCCAGAAGAGCTTTATCCCGCTGTCCGAAAACACTCGAGCTATATTATCCCTAACTAACCCTCGAATAGGCGAGTGCAAATATATCATTAAAGTGTCTAATCCGTACATATTTTTTACAAAGTCGCACGTTCCTCCATGTCCGTCAGGGAACGACTGTTGCCCACTACGAGCTTCGGATAGCGTAAAGTGCTGATACGGTATAACAAGTTTTGATTTGTCTAAATTAGCAGAGGTCCGCAAATATTTGTATCCTAAGCCTTCTTCCGGGACGAAATATGGCACCCTAGAATCAGTTTGTGCGTTAGGGTTTTCAAGTTCCATAATACTTTCAGGAAACCCTTCTCTTAAAACTTCCGATTCCATTTCCCTAACGGCCAGAAAATCCCTGTTTTTAACTTGTATCTTGAAGCCAGCATGTAAAGCCTCTTTGAGGGACTCCAGAATGTGTCGCATCGGAGGTGCTACCATTTTCTCCGACATGGAACACAGGTAAAAGTTTTCCACGAAGAAAAACACGAATAAAAGGGATAGGCGTACGAAATCCTTGTGTTTGATTGACCGTTGGAGCAAAAGTTTTACAATTTCGAGTAATGCGTCCGTATGCGAAGATTTTCCGGCACGAGGTGATTTGTAAATTTGAAGCCGAATACAGGCACAAATTACCACTACAGATACGCCTATAAAGACCCAAATTGCCGTACTAAACGGACCTGACAAAATTGAAAATATACCGGTTTCCGTATATTTGGATTTGCCGCAATAAAGAAACACGTATCGGACTTGGTCCCACATAAATGTATCCAGTACTCGGTAGTGCTCCCAACCCGTCGTGGCGGACACGGAGCGGGGAACCTGAAACATTCTTATTTGTGAGAACAAGGTGTCTGCCTCGTTGAAACTACTTCCAAGTAAAAGCGTGCTGTTGACATTGTCGCCGATTATGCGAAGGGTCAATGCGAACGGCGCAAAACATTCTTCAGCTTCAATTCGATGCCACTCTTTAAACACTCTTTTCCATGCTATCTCAGTACAAAAGCCCCATCCAAGATCGTTCGAGTTGTCGTCACGTGTCCATGTTACTTCGACCATACCTTGTATAATTTCTCTTGTATTGTTCCCGAGTGGGTCGTTCACCATTTTGTATGCATCGTCTTCTTTGAAATACTTTGACCGCAGAAGGAAGAGATGCATCAAGTCGCAATCCAGGCAAACTGGTACCATGTCAGACATTTCTCTAGAAGAAACTAAGAAAAGGACGAATGGAGCAAACAATATAGGATCACTCATGGCTGCTGCATTTCTTATGAACTCAGCAGCGGAAAATCTGGAAACTCCAAGTATCACGGCATTCTCAGAAAACAACGAAATTTTTCGATTATGGGTTAAGATATCCAACCAAATCGTCCAAGCGTTTAGAAATATTTCCTCTCGTGGAAGTTCTTTCGGGACATAATATTTGTATGGGTAAAAAATAGCTTCTACGGGTTCTAAAATGATTGTTAACGACTTTCGCCGACCGCCTTCAGAAATCCGTTGAGATACTTTCTCAGATGCCCATGATGGCTCATAGAAGAAATCTAGGAGCTGGGAAAATATGTACTTCATACGAGGCTTATTGTGAATGACCCACACAAAGATGACATCCTCCAAATCCTGGCAGCATTTTGATGCAGTATCAGTAATAAAATTATTCGGGTATTCTACCTGAGCTGCTGCGAATATTGTAGCATGAAAGTATTTGTCAGAGTTTAGGATATTTATTAAGCCAGGACTAGACCTGACTAACTGGGGCTGTAACAAGAGAAGAAGAAACAAAATATTCATTTTAAGTTTATCAATTTTTTAATCAGTTACTCCAAACCCTGGGCTCTAAGAACCGTGCGTTCTTCAGAGACAAGACCGAAAATTTTGGCCTGAATCTGCTAAGCTTCATGCGGTCAATAGTTGAAATGAATAAAGAGCTTTGTGAACATGCAAGACTCTTTGGCGTGATGAATCAATAAGCTATTATTTTGTTTACCAGGTTTTACGCAACTACTCGTGTCCTAGCCTTAACACATTTAACTAGAATTGATTTTAGGCGCTCATATCCAGGTTAGATACTGGGCTTAATTGAAAAGCCCTCTCTGGCAGAAATATTTGAATAGTCTCCCCTTACTATAGTTTCGATAAATGCCTCAGGTGCTTTCAAGTTTGCTAGAAGTACCAGCACTGACTGCTCTCTGTATTGGCTGAAAGTATAGTCCTATTTCCCTATATTTTAACATGTACAATGGGACAGCGGTACGGATTTCTATAAATTTGCTTGAATTCTCAAGAGTACATTACACGTATTGCTAGCTTATGGATGTGTATGTATTGTAGAGGTGTATGTAGTGCCATATAATGACACCACACACAGTTGCGGAACCAAGTCATGCTCCCGGTTATTGCAAGCTCCTCTTTTTTACATAATATTTAAAGTCAGTTGGTTAAGAGACATACCTACTAACAGCACATCTGGAAGTGAGATTTGCATACAAGCCCCCACATAGAGATATATATCCCCAGGAAATCAAGGTTAGCTCATCACTCTTCTTTACAACTGACGTCCATGGATCAGAGATTACAGCTCTGACCTTGTAGAGCACGGACAGACAGACAGACGTAAAGAGAGACGAACTCATTGATGTCGTTACTATCTGATCATAGCTCAGCTTCGTAATAAATTGCTAATTATCTCGATTAGGCATTTTCAAAGAATCCGGAACGCCCACATTTATTTGCGTGGATATACTTGAAAATATTATTACATTATTAGCTTTACACGAATTATCCATAATATTTTTGAAGGCTGCTCTAGAGTTTTTATGAGCAGGAGTAAGAATGCCCAATCCTCAAGGAAATTCCAATTTTCCCTCAAAGTCATTCCCTATTTTCCCGAAGTATGCTAACTCACACGTAATACTGCCAATATTCCCATCATACCGGTCACCTGAAACCAAACTAAAAACTGTTTTAAAAATATACAAATCTGCTTTCGATGTGACCAGGTTCTTTGGCAGTAACGATATCAAAATTG
>VICI01002247.1:0-17435 GCA_019593645.1 Akabosia matsudoensis | reverse complement strand
GAGCCCACTTTTATCGTCCCTGCTACTTTGAAAAAGCTGGTGGAACAAGGTAAATTTGGAAGGAAGAGCGGCGAAGGCTTCTACAAATACTAAAGCACTCGGAAGTCCTACTGTGATGTGATCTGCTTTGCTTATCATCATAACCACTCATGTAACTGATACAAAGAATACTTGAAACAATTCACTTTGAAACTTTGTTGAGCTCTCTGGGACGATATTTTGTGTGATAAACAGTTTAAATACAAAAATCACAATGAACACCATTCGTTAGTATAACTAATGATTTTCTTATAATTTCTTACAAAATAGTTTGTGGGTTTGAAAAATTAAAGTGTCCCGTTTGGTTCAGGAATTGTGACTTGTCGTGAGTACACCAGTATATCAAATCGGTTGGTGTATAACAGAAAGCTCTTACATTACGCTTGCATATAATCGTTGATGGCAGAGGAGTATTTTAAATGTGCTAAGTGTCCATACTTGACTCTCTATTCAAAGTACTCGCTGTGAGGTCCATCGTCTCGAAGGAACATGTTCTGAAGGTGTGCAGCACACATGTCAAAGGCATCTTCATCTTCAAATACAATATGGCGGTCATCTAGTATCTCATAGTTTGTTGATAGCTTGTCACAGCTTCCCATTGACATTGCTTAGGAGAAAAGAGTAAAAGGTTAGTGAAAGAGGATGGATTGCACTTCTTTCTTTTCTCCTTCTACAACAAGTCATTCGTAGCACTTACCGTACAAGTTTTCTGATGCTGAGAGAAGAAAGCTAGGCACTGTTTGAACGGGCCTACTCGTAATTTTCTCCAGCTCTGCGAGACACGCCGACGAACCCCAGTCAATTCGAGGTAATGAGAAATCTTGTGGTCCATCAGAGGACAATAATGGAACAACTTCTGGTGGAATAACTCCATTACCCAGCGGAAAACTACCGTGGTGTAAATGATTGCTAGCAGGTTCTTCCAAAATAGGAGGTAATTTTACGGATTTCACTGTTTTCGTTTCGGGAAAGCTACAGTAGGGAATGCAACCGATAACAACTGGCGTACATATCTTGAGATCCGTCCATCTCTCCATGACCAGCTTGATCTGTAACGACAACGATAACTACTATCATGAACGTGTCTGTAATAATAGTTTATAGCTTGTTTAAACTCTATCAAACCTCAAGATAATACTGTAGCTCCATAATTTTACACCCTGATAATGGGTTCGGGGGCACATCTGGTATTTGAAAGTGATTTTGCCAAACCAAGTATCCCTTCATTTCTACAGATGGTCCCATAACTTGCATCACCTTTTCCGCTTGAGACTTTCTTTCACTTCCTACTTTGTACGTTACGTGCTGATGCGGAAAGAAACATTTTATTCCTTACATCCCATGCATAGTTAATTAGGTCATAATCAATAAAAGAGTTTCATGACTTACGCTTCGTAAAGATATTATTATCGAGCTTATTTTAATGCTTGCGCCGTTTCGAATTTCCACGCCAAATTGCAAGTACTCCCCTGGGACGAAGCCTGCCTTGGAAAGGAGAAAGTTTACCACCAAAGGTCCACTGTTGCACAGGAGAAGGCCAACATTCTTTTCTCTATAAATTTTCACAGGTTCTCCAGCTTTTGGTTCCCCATTGAGATCGACAATCCCGCGGATTTCTAAGGGTACACAGGTCGTATGGTCGTCCTTCCAAGACCGTTGAATCGTCGCCTCCAACGTGTACTTTATGTGACCATGTTCTCCAGTAAATGAGGACGGAACGTTTGCCGGTAGTTGCATAGAAAAACAGTAATCGTGACGTCCAGCTTCCAGGAGTTGTTCTCTTCCATCATCTATTCCACAGAAAATGTGGTTAAAGTAACATCGCCTTCGTTTGAAAGAAACCTAATTATTATTCAGCACACCTCTACTTAATAAGCTTGCTTTTAAGTCGACGTAGATTTCCTCCTCTGTGTAAATATTATGGCTGTACTTAAGGCCACTGAGTCCTCCCGATTCCCAAGAGACGTATCCTTTCCCGAAAAGTCGTATGCTTATGCCTATTTCATGGGAAAAATAGTCGCCTATTAAAGTATACGACCGTCATGATTTTTTGTTGCCAAAATACTTATTACTACCTTTCACAGCTTTCTCTTTTCCCAGAACAATCACCACTCTTCCCGTTACAAGTTGCCCTGCTATAAAACGATTAGACTCTTGGTCCAGGTTAATTTCGAACACGTGCGGGTACATTGCTGTTTCTGTCCGAAAATAGAATTCTTCACTTGTATTTACGTTTTGAAATCAGCAAACATTTCCAAAACTATACACAGGGACTTTGGGAGCATTGATTATATGAAATATTGCTCCAAATTTTTTTTTTCTTTCTTTTTGCTTTCTAAGTTAATTTCCCGAAATGAAATATTTATTTTTATATTCGCTTTCACTTTTTTTATTATTATCAGTCACGATTTCTTTTTGCCAAGTGCTATCTTGAAACTGAAAAGAGATAACACTGGAAATGGCATCCAGTGATTTTACTCGGTCTTTGTAAAGTGCTCTTGACTAGAGTGTGGTGGAGATGTTCATGCCCACTTGTACGTGTAGGGCAGATCTGTAGGGAGGAAAGCAGCGCAATAAAGCTATTTTTGATGCTGTCTATATAGATTTCGCAAGAACCTAGATAAACTTTAAAATAGAAATGTTTCCACATGGTGAAAGCAGAGCAGCCAGTGCCCTTTTCTCATGTTGCACAAGAGACTGACTATGGGAAGGAGCAAGACACAAGATTCTTCCACTTTACTGCTGCTGTTATCCTATAACAGACTCCGTCATCACCGTTGCTGTCGGTCTGTATCGATCAATTTCTGCTTGTGTGTAAATTTAGTGGATACCCTGAGCCCTACCACACGTATTTCAATTTCTACTACGGAGAAAGGGATTTTTCTAGCGTGCGTGCCCACCAACTTTTATCTCGTGACATAGATCCATCGTTCCAAAAGGATGCCTGCATGCGAAAAAGGTTTATAGACGCACATTTAACGTACATAGATTCCACCTTTCACCTTTCAAAATGTTAGTGTTCTGTTCTGTAATTTTGAGACGACATTTACAGGATGAACCACATGAGAAGATTACATAAACGTCAAATTTAATGGGCATTCCGTATGATCAACTATATACAATTCAAATTATGTTGATTTTTTCAAGTAAAACAACGTTTGGCGTAGGCATATTAGGTATAGTTTTTCTAGGGCTGGTAACTGAACAAAAGATGGGATGAAGTTGAAAATTGACATGCAAAAAATTAACATACTGTCAGCTTCTTTTTCACAAGTGCAAAAAGTAAGTTTTCTAAATGAGACCTACGGTAAGAAATTTCAAAATTGTGCAATCGGCCAGTTGAATTTGACAACTAGCCTCTAATCGTCTTTCAAACGGAACTTCATGGCAGTTGAAAAGAAGAAATTATAAAATGCCTGACACTAAGATATTCTATTCAAGTCAAAGCTCGTATCTATCTTTTACTAGTCAAGCAAGTTTCAAAGGCGAGAATACGCTTTAGGAATTCATGTATGCGTCTAAGAAAAGAAGACACTGGCATTTCACACTGTATAACTGTGAATTTCATCTATTCGGGTACATTGAATGCATTCTGCACTAAGCGTAATAATATTAATAACAAGGACGCGATGGTTAATTTTCGTGAATACCCTTACAATGTCTCGGTTTATCAGGGATTCAGGGAATTAAGAAATGCAGACGAAAAATAGGTGACGCACATATATGTATTCATGATCCGAATTCAGCAATTGATAGACCTAGTTTTTATTGATTTCTTCACCTTCTGATTGAACCGAATGGAGTCATCATAACAGTAAAGATGCAAAGGTTTCAGGATTTATATATTCAAGCTGCATGAGCACTCGTAATCTTCATTAATAAATTATTAGCCGGTACCTAGCGAAATACGTAATCGTTTATGCTTAATAAATTGGTGTTATGTATGTAAAAACGAAATGAAATTCACAGTTCATAGTGAAACACTTAAACCATCAGGACTATTTTCTATTATCAACTCCATGTGAAACCAGTGTTACAAAGACGATTAGAGCAAAAGTTACCTAAAAGTTACAATGCAGAAAAACACAACCTTTAATGCTGCCATGAAGAGAGAGTCCACTTCTTGTTCTTGCTTATCAATTCCCATAAATAAATTGCATAATCAACTTTTCTACTGCTATCAAACGAGAAGATTGCAATGCTCACGCATACCATCCTCAAACAAATCTGTTCGACGAGTTTAACCTCTGATCTGAAAAAAAAAATTTAAATTTTTATTGTTTTATGCGAATAGTGCAGCTTTCAGCTTTTCTTTATTGAAAAACTGATGCGTCTCTGGGTAAGTGACTACTTTTATTCTTGGTCTATAGTTTGTAATAACTTTGATACAAGCATGGGTAACGTATTTTTTAACAACAACAACATACTATATTGCTACGCATTTCAATTAAGTGTTGGTTATGTTATGACTGCACTTAATGTAATCTCATAACATTGTTGATGAATGAGGATCTTGTTGAAAGCTTAGAATTGAATGAAAAAAGTACACATCATGAGTCAAGCTAACGCGTTGGGCTTAAGTAAGTGCCGTTCCACCTCGGTGACTACAATTATTGCCATTTTCCCTTTGAGTCGAGATGCTTTTCTTTTCTCGCTTACATGAATCACACAAGACGCTTCTTTGTAAAGGGAGTTGGCGATTGAACATGATAGCCACAACAATATGACGACCATCAGCTACTGGGATTCACTCACCGTTTACTCCTATAACAGATCACTGACAGTTTTGTTTGTTCTGCCAGAAACGTTGCAACAAAGTGCTTTGTACGCAACAATAAAAAGTAACGTTGTTGACAAGTAGGTGAATCAAATCAAAATAGTATTGACTTCCTCTAGTTGTGAACTCCAGTACAAATTACGTGACTATAGAATCTTGTGATTAGTTTGCAAACCAGAGCGTGATACAAATCTTGGCATGAAGTTATGTATAGTGTTAGCTCACGCGTAACACATCTTGTTTTCCCTACGAATATGTAAAATGAGTTTTAGTGATTCCCGTGATTTTTGTCTAAATATCCGATCCATTTGACAAACAATGCTGATGCTGACTAGTTTAACAAACCATAGTAGTGAAACGTAAATTAATTATCTCAAAATGTGCTGCTGTTTTTCTCAACGTACCTTCACGTACTTCTTGGCTTTTACTCATTTGGTAACTCAACTCAAAACAAATATAAAATTCATGGCGGTATGGACAGGAAATGAGTGGCCTTGAGAATTGTTTTCTAATGCCTAATACTCTGTCATTTCACAGTTTTTCGCAGTGGTTTTCTTTATCTGTGATTGGGATCGAAGCTGTTATCTTTTATAAATCCGAACCGCTCTATGGATGGTCATCGGATATTTCAACTAATTTAGTAAGTTTTCAAAATGTTATTTTCCTGTGAGAGTTTTGGGATGATTATAGTGAAACTGCTAAAGTATCCTGTATACAGTTTTATTTTAAATATTCACTTTTAATGATTCTTTAGGTAAACGATAGCTTGGATTTGTACGTGTTATCGGGGTATGGACTTCTCTACCTGGCTAGCGCTCTAATTATCTTTCATGGAATTCACAAGGTACGAAAATTCTGGCTTGTTTGCGAAAGATTGACTTGACAAGATAAGCTCTACCACCACCCACGTGGCTGTTGAGCATTTTTTCAAGGAAACATGAATGAAATAGCAATCAAGCATTGCTAGAGCTTAGATTCAAACTTTAATTATTGATTGCTCATAATATATTTTTATGCTTTCCAGGAGTATGTTTCTGTGATTAAATGGATGACCGTAATTTTCTTCGTTGTTCAATGCTGCTCTGTCGGAATGCTGAAGCTCATGCTAGAAAGGCATCATGAAACTAAAGACTCGACATTTCAGGACTCGTTGGAAACAATGTTCAGTTCTCAGCCTGACTGTATTTTTTATAATTGTACAGTTGTTCCACAGCATGATCTATTTAATTGACCTCGTTCTTTACGCCTGTTTGGTGTCGAGAGCGAAATTGGTAGTTCATAAAATAGTGTATGTATAGGGGAAACAAAACCACTTTCCTATTGCGGACAACGTGTTTCACTTTTTCTCAAAATTTATTCCCATGCATAATATTTGCACAATGGACTCCGCAGGGGCATCCTGTTTGTATTTTGTCTATTTTTAGTTGATTTAATATATTATTTGATAGGATTTTGTTTAGAAAGCAAGATTTGTTTGTATTAGTCGATTAAACTTTAAAAAAACGGCTAGTTATGCATTTTATGCGTAACTGCACACGAGTGAAAAGGATATGAACAACCACCGCTTACGTATAAAAAAAACGCTTGAATGTAATGATGCCCAAGATGCGAGAATAATTTTATGAATCTTGGTTAGTAGGTTCAGCACAAAATGTGCATTGGCAGGCAATTTATATTTTTACTCATGCGTATTATTTTATACTTTTACTATTAATTTATTTACTGACATATATGTAAATATAGTAGATGCGAGAATAATTTAATGAATCTTGGTTAGTAGGTTCAGCACAAAATGTGCATTGGCAGGCAATTTATATTTTTACTCATGCGTATTATTTTATACTTTTACTATTAATTTATTTACTGACATATATGTAAATAGTTTCTTTGTTTGTGTTATCATTGTCACTTTTCAAAGCGTGTTTGTCAAAAAGCGAAATGAATCGACGCTGACTGTTGAATAAAAATACGGAGGTGTACTGGTTTCGAGTTTTTATTTACGCTCAGGCTTATATTGTGGCTCTGACGGGATGTCAGCTTGTATGTGTAAACTATTTCAGCAAATGGGTGCGCTTAGTAATTAACAGGTCTGCCGATGTTTCATTGCTTTGAAACAATGAGCGGTTTTTTACCGAAACGAGACCGTGAGAACTTTGTCTGAGTCAAGAAAATTCTTCAAAATAACTAATTCAAACAAAATATGTGTTCTTACAAACCAGGAAACGCAGTTTTCCTTTCATTATTCGTCTTTCCTTTGTCTTAAGAATTTGTTAGATTAGGTCCCGTAAACACTTGTAAACAGTGTAGGCAAAATTTCATTTTAAAGAAATACCTACTTTTTGTCTATGAATATCATGTCGGAGTGAAGTTTATGGGCAGACATCAATGTATCTTTTGGCAAATAGCAATAGTCCAAGTTGATTGTACAGGTGAGATGCTAATCGGTAATTAATGAGTTTCGAAGAGTTAATCTCGCATAATTTTTATCTGTAATTTTTTATTCACTGAAACAGCCCTGACCGTATTTCCCTTTGCGAACTCCAATAATCATCATTCCCACGATTACATTTTTCTCCGGTGAACTCCGGCGATTTTAGCTTTTTCGGAAAGTCAATTCATATGTATGACACAGACTAGTTATATGATATGTACCATGAAATCTCTCGATAAGCTATATGACTTTTTGCGAAAATGATTTCTCGGGAATGCGCAACACCCCTAGCTTATCAGACATCTCCCACGGCATCGAACTAGGGATGTTGTGTTTTTCTCTGGCTTATCGTACACACTTTCACTGAAAATAACACACCGAACCATCAATGTGACGTAACCTTTGCATGGTATCTCATAGCTGCATCCATTAATCCAGATAGTCTGAAAATAAATCATGATTTTGTTTACGATGTGTGCATGCATCTCAGTGTACCCTGGGAAAAATCAACACAGACAGTTATCAGTACGTTCGTAATGCTCGATAGGTACACGGATTTTTACATGCATGGGGTTTGCTCAACTTGTCAATTCAAGGGGAAGATTATGTATTATTATTCCTTTTAAATATCAATTGCCAAAATGTAACTAAAATTGTGGGATTCCATGTTCGAACACACGAGATGACAAAATCCAGAGACTGCCTTTTTTCCTACAACCTGTTCTTTTAAGTGCACAAGTGTATATTCCCTCAGTTTCCCTCTTGGTGGCAATAATGTGAAGATGCAAGGCAATCACAAAGATCCGTAAAGCCAAGAGATTTTTTTTTCAACAGTCAAATTCAAATCCCAGCACGGTATTGCGGTCTTCCTCTCGCCTTCTATTTACTTGAAACGCTATGCAAGTTGTTTGGCTCCATTTCTTTTTCTCTTGTCAAACGTATAGTACAAAGCATCTTATTCTTTTTGAAGACATAAACCTGCTGCTGAAGACCCAAGACAAGTCTTTTTCTTCGTTGATGTTATGTTACCCATACCCTATCGGTATTATCATCTCATGGCGTGCTCGCACGTAACAACCTGTATCTGGCTGCATTACTTCCAGGCACATTAGCTGGTTCCGATCAGTCGTAGTTTGGCTGTCAAGAGGAAGGGATTATGTGTAATTTTTAAAAAGATTTCAGCCTTTTCCTTCCTCGTAGCTTTTAGCTCATATTTACGATGAAAAAACATGGATTAGCCCTTAAAAGAAAAAACTTTTATCCGAGCAACTCGGTTCAGCCCACGTGCACGCTTATTGTTTGATTTTGGGCTAAAGTGAAAAACATTTTAAAGTGGACAGATAAAATTATCGCACACATCGTTTCAAAGTGCCAGAAACAGTTTATGTGTCATTCTTAACACGTGAAAGTTGCTTCTTGGGACGAAAACACAAACATTTTCAGATCCATTTTGGACGTGACATGTGAAGTTTACTTGTTTAATCCTCTTGAGAAGATGACCTCTTTGTCTTAAAAGCTAATTCCTTTGTCTCAACGATACAGCTAGCTGCAATTGAAGCAGAACTCCCAAAAAAGGTCACCAAAATGTTTGTGAATATTTACGTGTAATCTTTGCTGTACCATTCCAGCAAGGCTCGCTTTTATCAAAATAGATGCCGATGACTCGATGACTGTGCTGTCATTAGCAGGCATGAGCTCACAGACAGGTCTTTTGTTTCGTTTTCACTGTGACTGGGTTTCTTTTTGTCTGATATTGTGCATGCTGACTTAGTCACTGCATAAGTCATTTATAAGCGCAATGTTTGTGTTTGCTTAAACTGATAAAAAAACGTTCGGACCAGTCCAGACTTGATGGGATCGATACTGAATTCGACTGATAAGGCGGAGTGACATGACCATAATGCAAATGGAGGTATATCAGGAAGCTTCATGGAAGTGACTGCGAATTGACTTGACAAAGAGTTAGAGCCACGCTACAATAACAAAACGTATGGGCCTGATTTTGAACAATGTGCTGCACTTTCCACCAGGTATCAGCTACCAGAAACTTTATCTTGTGGAAAACTTTCTTTGACAGTTTACTGGAGAAGCCTTGCTCCACACCTTTTTCACGCTTGCCATAACACATAAGCATGTCAAAACTTATGACACATACCAGTAAATGATTTGAGCTGATGCATCAAAAATAAAATATCGTGGTTAATCAAAAACAGATGAAGAATGGTCCAAGGATTGCCACCGAGTTTTGTAAGTCAATATGAAAAGAAACTCTTTGATTTTTGGTTAGCATGTTTGTATTACTCATCCCCGCCCATTTCGTTTTTCTTTCGTTGCCTTTTTGTTTTCAAGCCTAGAAATTAGACGACGTGGTCCCTTAAATGGGTTCTGACAGGGCTCTCAGTCTGCATCTTGAAGTAGCTGATAATTATGTATCTAACATATTAATCCTTAAAAAGTCTCTTTTTTTGTCTCTCGCTTTTGTTACAAAAGCGCTTTGAAAATCAATCCGTACCGAAGCGAAATAAGCTGATCAGCTCGCGAACCAAGTTAACTGTAGTTCAAAATGACTATCGTGTATTCACTTATAACAATTGTAAATCAGGAAGGCAAACTAATTTTTAAAAGAATGCAGTTTGAATTTAGGCATGAATAACCCTGGAGGGTCAACTGTAATTGGAGACTTTTTTTAAACTTCATTATGTGATTTTGAAACTTTCTTCGTTTAACGAGCAAAAGCTAGTAATGTACTTATAGGAAGTCCATTCCATACTGAATGAAAAAGAATAATGTAGAATTAGTAGTGGTATGGGGAAGAGTAGTCCATTCATTGAAAACAATCTCATTTTGGACATGTTTTTCTTTTATTTCTATATGTCAAACAACACTCCAGGTGCCCGTACCGGCTTCTCATGTAGGAACTCGTATTTCTCTCAAAAATCCCTGCGTGAGTGCTAGTGTTACTGTTTTGTACTGACCAGTATGTGTCATAAGTGGAATACATATATAATCGTGACTGGCTGAAGATGAAACCTTTTACATCATTTGAAAACCATAGTACAAACAGAACATCTTCGTGTGTGAGCCTGTAAAGCTGAATCTTTCCTGAAAAGTGTTCTTAGCTTACCAGAAATAAGGAAAACAGGAAAGACTTATTTGATCCCTTCAGGAATACATGTACAGGCATATATACCTTTGCACACAATATGATATGATATCGCCTACAACAGAACCATTAGATAACAAGTGGGGCCCCTAAATCCCAGCTTGCCGAAGTCGACTTGAGTAGTACCTCTTCAGGCTTTGACCATGTCTGAACGTCCGTGAATTCCGAGTTGAGTGCCATCAAAGGAACACTTATAATTCAGGGCATGAAGTTAAAGTGTTCATAATTAGTGAGTATCGTGATAAATTTATAGATCTTCGTTGCCACTTCCGCCTCCTTGAAGCGCTGTCATGAAGCTCGGGAAACCAAAACGATACACATGGTTCCGAAATGCGACCGAGACATCAAATGTATCACCCACTTGCACCTCCTCAAAGCAAAGCATCTCCCCAGTGATAATCTCAATGGCCAATGGATGTAGTCAACCACAGAACAATCTAGTCACCAACATGTCAACGTGGCTGTTGGTGCCAAAAGGCCGGAACTTTAGACACATTTTAGCAACAGTATTATGTGTAATTCTGGTATATCACGTTACGCTCCTTGCCATTCCTACAAACTCCATTCCAACCTCTCCAAATGGTGCTTTGGGTGAGAACATTAACAGCAACAGCTTACCAATCGCAGCTGCATTCATTGCATGCGAATCGTGTGAAGATGATAGCAATGACGCATCGGGAGTAAATAATCAAATTAGTCAACCGCAAAATGGTGTTATTTTTAATAAAAGCAATAGAGACTTCGTGGGACAGCGTGAAAGTCAAGTGGTGGGAACAAATGAACATCCGAGATCACAACGGAAAAGTAATCAAGATGAGGTCTCATCATACCAATCACATCCTCATGAGTCTCCGAAAGACATTGAGAGTCAGAATTTTGCACCATCTCCAGTAGACACATCTGGGAGCAATTACAACGAGTACTACACCGATGAAGTTAGTGGTACAAATGGTGCGAATAAGAATAGTAATAACAATTATGACATGAACAGTAGCGTGAATGGAGTGCGCATCAATAGTGACAATCAAGTTGCCACAAAAACCCTCGATAATGGTGGTGACAGCGGTTACGCCAATCGGGATGAAATCGAGAGTGACGACAACTCCAACCGTAACATTAATGTTAAGAGAAATTCAAAAGAGACAATCAATTCTAAAAAACAAGATAGAGAGAGACAATCTGAGAATAAAGTTGGGAAAAAACACGCAAGCAAAAAGCTTCTTAATGCCCAGTACCAAAAACGGAGGAAGCTATTGGATAGCATTTTCTTTAGCATTAAGTCGACAAAACGGTTTCACAAAACAAGACTTGGGCCAGTTATAAACACGTGGTTTAACTTGGCAAAGGACCAGGTATGTATTTGTTTTGATTTTTTTTATTAATGTGATATAGATTTAATGCTGTCTAGTTGCTTTTGGAGCGTTGATGCATATAAACTGCTCTGCATAATTCCTACACACCTAGATAACACCCTATTAAACCGCTTAGTTTCAAGTCATGCTTCAATAATAAAATGCTGGTTATGCTACAACATTTTTATTTACCGGCTATTTTTCTAACATTTACACTTTCACTAACATGACATGCACGAATATGTAATTTTCATTTAAACTCAAATCATTTAATCTTACATGCCCTCGTGTCGTAAATGCATTGAGCATAGAATTACGATGAGCTTATACTATACAGTGGAATAATCGCACCCCCCCCAAATAAGAGTCTCTTATTTTAAGCAATATTAAATCATCAAGAGTTGAATTTAAAGATTTATTTGTTGTAAATCGTAAGCTTACTTAACCATCGTAGGAATGGCGAGACAGAGGAATGCAATTAAGCAGGAACCAATAAACGTTATCTTTGCGCATTATTTTCCTCAACATCTATTTCTATTTATGATTTTGGTGTGAACTATTTATGACTACTGAACTTATCGTCATTCAGTTTCAGTTCCAAGGAGCGCAATAAACCAAAAAATATGTTTTACGATTGAAACCAAGCACGGCCTCAAAGTATTTATAAATTCAAACCATTTTAAACTGTTTCATACTCATACCTATCCTAAAATGAATAACTTATATTACACTCGTACAAAAACAATTTCGTTTTCAATATCATCTTACGGTCAAAAGGTAAAAATCATTATAGCCAGAAGTACCTACATTATATTCGTTTTACTTCTGTCCGTAGTCCTTGCTCGTAATAAAAAAATTGTTTTGTAAGGTACGATATTTATCTACCTATTTGAAGCGAGAATTGTGCCTCAAAAAAAAAGGAAACATAATTCGTATCTATAAAATTATATTACTCTTGGTGAAACTTTCCATCACAAATAATGATAATGCTGGAACTGAAAAGTGATATTCCTGAAATTTCGCGGCTGTTACTCCATAAATGAAGAATTTTTAGAGTCAGATAGGCTCATTTAGCGCATACCTTGTCGTGATCTATGTTTGACCGCTAAAGTACTCATCATAAAGTACTTAAACTCATTCTCACTCCATTTTGAATTGGTCTCGTTCTAAGGGTGAGGTAATCTAGAGATCTTCGTTGGAGCGTTGTAGATGCATTCTCGTCATTTTGTTTTTGTTATTGTTATTACTGTATTCCTTCATTATTGTTCATCAGCACATATTTTCCCAACACGAGTAAGATCATCTCACAGATTTCTCCAAGTGCAAACCACTTAAGAGGTTTAAGCGAAGTAAAATATCTAATCTTTTTTTGTTATTGAATTGATAATAGGGAGAAGTTGGTGCAGTTGGAAATGATTACACAAAATGGGTAGAATAATACACCAGAAGGGATTTCATGTGTTTTACAACATACCCTTTTCGCTTGAAATCAGTGAAGACAGATATATTAAAAGAATACTCATATTTTATGAGTGGCTTATTATCGATAGAAGATAATAATATTTTACATGCTATTTCTTCAGAAATAAGGAGAAGACCCTTTCCTATATTTTTTTTTCTTCAAAAATGGGAGCAGCTCAAATTACAAGGGTATTTACAGTGTTACTCTGAAGCAAGTTTTACAGTGTTTTTTTTTTCTGTCTTTTTTCACAAAATGAAGCAAGAAAGTGTACACGGAAAAGACCATATCATACCGATTGAGTTTACGTATTCTAGGCTCGCACATGAGTGCGTAAAAACTGATAACACGAACATGCGCTGTGAGTTTGGAAGGAGGCATATATTACAGACCTTTTCCACTTGAACGAATTTTATTTGTGCGCACTACGCACACATGTAAAAAATGATACTTGTTTCAGCATTATTTATTTTGAAAATAGTGTTTTCAGCTTTACACTTTGAAGAAGAAATGGAGGGGTACTACATTAACCAGTTCGAGATCAAGTTTTCATATAGTACATTACTTACAGATTACATTGTCTGGATCTGGACGGAGATAGAGAGGGTGAAAATATTAGTAGCTTACGATAACATTTTTCTAACAAGACATGTTATATACTTCTGATCAGCTCAGTCGTAAATATGTCGACTGTTTTTCTAATTTGCTGTTTAAAAGCTGAAAATGCCATATTCAATTTCTTCATTTATTCTTTTTTTCGTAGTCTAAGATGTAGGAGTAAACGGGTAATCTATGATTTCTCAAAAGTTCGTATCCTTACTTTCGCATCAAAGGAATGCCCTATCGGCTAATCTTTGTGGTATTTATCCATTGTTTGCTGACCATAAAATTTGTAAGTCTATTATGTTTTTTTCTTGTTGAAATTCAACATGAGATGTAAGCCTGAGACGATCCCTATCACGATCATCACAACAAACTACTATGAATTTCATTAAAATAACTGCCAAGATGTAGAGGGATCCAGGAAGGATGTCTCAAAGTCAATAAGTTATGTTTGCTTTTCCCGATAAAGCACTACCGCAGCGTCAAGTGCTGGAGCCATAAGTTACCATTTGGTATGCATATCTTCTATATTGTCATCAATTCCATTCTGGAGACGTGCCGGTAAATAACAAACGTTTAAAGGCCGAGACAGCTCGTACTGAAACAAAAAGCATGGTTCACGGTTGACAGAAATTCGTACTGTTATGTACTTGTATGAAAAACCAAGCCGGTATTATTCTGGAAGGAGAAAAATGGTTATTACAAGTCCGCTCTGGCATGAGAAAATAACGTTGGAAAATATTTTGAACGATGTCTCGTACGTGGACGGCAATTTCTTCATGAGATGTATTGCGCATCTTGTTAACTGGTAAAATTAATATATGTGTATATTTCTCTTCGACAGTGACTAATGAGCTTTCGTAAAAATACCTGTTTGGCTCGTCACCGGTTGTTCGTATACGCGCGACCGAAGACTTATCTACCATCGCTTTAAGAGAGAGGTATCCAATGCATTGAAGATGCAGTGCGACTTAACTATACTTGAGGTGAACGACTACGTAACACGAATGAGGACTCCGAATTACACTATTGAATTTTAAAATTTGTCACTAGATTTAGTGCTCATGTTTCAAACGATAAGGATGAATTGAACGCGTCATCTAACAACAAAAGTTGCACGTATACATACGTCTCGTGATACAAAATGGATTGAAACTACTATCAAATTGTATTATTGTATTATTTCACGGATTGTGTCCATATGCATAAAATATATTCATTATAGGCAACGCTGACGTTTATCCAGCATAATTTTTCACACATACCTGCGTAGTCGAGTCGTATAATATTTTTGAGGTTTTATTATACAAACTGTTAACCCGTCAGTGAATTTCCCCGGAGCTGGGATACTGGTGGTTGTATTAACTATTAACTATTATATAAACCATTAAGCTGACAACGGTTTGTACATTTGTAGACGACTGGGAAGGACAAATATCAAGTCAAATAATCCCAGAAGACGATCATTCATTCCATTCGATATCAGACTTATACTCTGTGCCCTCCGTTGAATTATTCATAAGGTTAAAATTACTTTTGTTTTAATTTAGACTTGTCCAAAAATATCTTTTATCTATTTCAAATTGTATATCAGCTCATAATGCGGGTGCTCGAGCCAATTTTCATTTGTGGATAGGACGTACTTCTTTAGCATAGTAAACGAAAAGTTATTGGAAATGATGTAATAATGTAATAAGTCATTGATGAACAAGTGAGTT
This sequence comes from Akabosia matsudoensis, assembly GCA_019593645.1. Taxonomy (NCBI): domain Eukaryota; kingdom Metazoa; phylum Arthropoda; class Collembola; order Entomobryomorpha; family Paronellidae; genus Akabosia; species Akabosia matsudoensis. Next base: position 1,893 of record VICI01002247.1, on the reverse strand, counting down.
TCAAAAATTGTAAATGGAAACCCCTTTAACGAGCAGATGATTAGTTATTTTCGAAAATATTCATGAAGGCCAAGGAAATCACGATGGATCAATACTAGATTAAGTTTGAGCCTTTGAGTGAAAAATGATTTATGGCAGTTTGTACTTGCACTAAATCTTCAATTCGAAACCAAGGAAGTCCCGATGAACACCCGATGCTGTATTTACTATTTACACAGAAAAAATAGGTATGTCACATGAAATCCACTTTTTTCGCACTACATAACGAGTTTTACTCACATAAAGATGAAACAACGATTTATCAACTTCATTCATCCAGTGACATTGCGATCCAGTGACATTCATCGATGTTAGAAATCGACTCTACATCATTCATTAGCTATTTTCGTATTGGGTTTATCTCCATTCATGGCATCTCTCTTAGCATTAATACATACTAATGAACATACAAATTGTATTTTTGTCTGTAGAACGAAAGATAATCGTCAGTAATCTTACCAACTGGGGTCTTTCTATTCTGATGTTGTTAAGTATGTATAGGCAATAAAATATAATGTAATAATTTAAAATCCTACTGGTAGGTTAATATTGTATTTATAGCGCCGTAACCCATGTGTGGTAACACAACACATCATACAATACCTCCAAATTATATATCTTACACCCATCCACCAACAACTAATTCCAGTTTCCACCTCACCAACACCAACGCTGAAAATGACAGAGAGCAATCTTGTAAAATCATCCAAATGCAAGATCTTTTCCAGTTGAATGTATTTCGAATTTTAAGCTTCAACTCTAGTTTTCTTTGAATTTATACCTATTAGTTTAGTTTAAAATGGAGTAGTTATGTTATTAGCTATTGAGAATCGTTCATCTATTTCAAGCCTCTCTCCCTATCGGCATTTTCTGTTATTGTTCTATCGTCCGTCACAATCCGTCAGAGTTAGAAGGACGCGGGCAGCTTAATTATTACTTGCAAGACTGTAAGGCAGATGCTTGCAGCTAATAAAAAACAATCCTCGAACAGAGTTTTAAACAGAATACGACTTTTCATACCTATTAGTAGGGGCAAGGGACGAAATCATCAATATTAAAACGGCAACGCAACAAGTGGCATCAGTTTCAGTAGTAGCCGTTAATGTATTCGAAAAAAAGCCTGGTGTAGCAAAAAACGCCCGTAGACATTATTCTACGAAGATTATCACTACTGCAATGTGTATCCTCAGTTTTACTCGAAGGAATTGCCTACTCATGATAAACGTCTGGAGTGTATATACATTGGGTGGTATGTTTGCTCAAGAAATACTCAGTGTTGCTCGCATGGTCACATCCTAAACGACTTTTATTGGCATCTCATCATCATCGTCGTCGGCACTCTATCACACATCTTTAATGAGCTTAACTTACTCAAATGGAAGTTCTGGACCGTTCGTTTTTTGTTTACATCGCACTCAAAAGCATTTCAAGTCCAGTGGCAAAAGCAATTTCACAGGGCTGAGTTAGTGCATCGAACATCTCAAAAAGTTATTTCTGCATCAATAATCACGCTAGATATTGTTTTCTTTTAAGGCTTGATGATTTCTTTCGAGCTACAGCAAAAAAAAAAAAAAAAAAAAACACTTCAAAATGAATTTTGTTGCAAGGAAAGATTGAATACAGTAGCTGGCAGGGGTCCGTGCATCCAGAGTATTATTGTTATCTTTGAGATTTCTACGAGAGATGATGGTCCAACCAGTTTCTAGATAATGCCTATGCTTTTTTCCATCTAACACGAACTTTGCATGGATCTAAACTATTCAAAGTTTAGATGTACAGGAGAAGATGCATAATACAATGAAACATTTCACACAATCAACAAGTATCTGCGGTTATTCAATACTTGTTTTTTTT
>VICI01002246.1:0-17439 GCA_019593645.1 Akabosia matsudoensis | reverse complement strand
TTTATTCATCTGGAATCGTTCAATCACTCTGTTTGTTTGGAGCATACTTGACAGACAGATAAAAAATAATGCCTTATTTATAAACTTTCCAGCCCTGCAACCAAGTTGAATCTGTAAAATAAAATGTTCACGCAATTAGTTCCTATTTGAAGCAATACACGTCAGTGATTTAAAGCATCCTTTTCTATGCATAATTTTGAATAATTTTTATGTTGTCCAATTGCTGACATAAAATCTATTACAATATTACAAATCCATCATTAAAATGAATCATCAAGCTAAAATGATCCATCACGTGGCAGCATTAAAGAAACTTTTAAAAGTCTACCTCTTACGCTGTTGTTCCTATTGTGTAATAATCGTTCCAACCGCTTCAAAAATCTCCATTTTCGAGCAGTGCCTCGCTACAATCGTGACAATAAGCGAAATCTACTTATTTTCTATAATTTTCAGTTTAGTAAGTAACATTTTTATTCAACGTAATAGGTACGTTATAGCAGGTTTCTTCTTGACTTTCATATTAAGCCTAAAAGTGTACAAAACTATATGTTTAAGCGGCTAGCTTCCGCGCCGGTCATAACGCAAACAACAAACTCCAACGACCGCCAGAGAGATCAAGTTTTACCCTGTTCTGGAAAGGCAACCAGAAAAAAGTACTTGATAATCACAATGAATGACGTATGAATTGCAGGCCTTCGACCTTAAAAATAATATGTGTACAAAACTAAATATTATTTCAAATGGGAGTCTCGCGCTAACGAGTATTCTTGAAAAGAAGGAGAAGAAGCACCTTCAGTGCGTGACCGAGGAAGTTGCTAATTCCATCCGACTCGACCCATTTCCCTGGAAATCAAACTGAGAAAAATGCGCTAAATCTAATGAATGAAGTAGAAGAACCGGCTATGCTGCCTAATTTTTGTTCAGAACATATTGGTCCAGCTTGCGTTAGGAATGCGTATTACCTCAGGGTATTCACCCTGGTATTACCTGTCCGAACCCCTCGGTTCCAAAGCCCGTGCACCCAGTCCCACACTGTAGACAATCGTTATCCGCGTTATCGTCAAGGCAGTAGTAAAATTCAACAAAAATAAACAACCCTTATTTTTTGAATACTACACGCATAGTAAAGATTTAATTTCAGTACCCGTAAAGAGTTCACTAGTCCGTCGTATCTTTTTTTGTTTAATAAGTTGTAGCATAAAATTTTACCTCCACTTAGTATTTGAAGGAAAGGTCCAAAAACGAAATGTCGGCAACAAACTCGTTAAGAAGGCAGATGCCGATAGGATCTGGGCGAATCAATGCGGCTTCTACAACAAACAGCGTGAATGGCAGAACGCGGATAGTTCATATCAATCGACCTCAGTCCGAAGTTTTCATAGGAAACAGGGTCTCAACTGCAAAATATACAGCATGGTCATTTCTCCCCGCTTTTCTATTCGAGCAGTTCCGTCGCTACTCCAACATTTTCTTTTTGATTATTGTGCTCCTGCAAGTAAGCGCTTTCATTGAGTGAAAAAATCTTCTACTCTCACACAATCTTAAACTATGATTAGAATACCACTCATTACTACAGCAAATTCCGGATGTTTCACCAACGGGACGGTATGCCACGCTGATTCCTTTAACGATAATTTTGCATGTGTCGGCGATTAAGGAAATCGTCGAAGATCGCGTAAGAAATCGCAACCAATCAGTTTTATGAAAAATGAAATTAGTTAAATTAAAATGAATACCCACCAGAAACGACATCGTGCCGACTCCGAGACGAACAGTAGGACTGTGGAGGTGTTACATGACGGCCATTGGAAGTGGACCAAGTGGCTGTCCGTGTGCGTTGGAGACTTTGTCAAAGTCAACAACAACACGTTCTTCCCAGCAGATCTTGTATTGTACTCAACCAGCGATCCTCAAGGACTCTGCTACGTAGAAACATCCAACTTGGACGGAGAAACCAATTTGAAAATCCGCCAAGGGCTAGCTGAAACTGCGGGATACCGGCAAATCACACAACTCACAGGGCTATCTGGCTACATCGAGTGTGAAGTACCCAACCGTCACTTGTACGAGTTTGTTGGAACCTTAAACTTGAACAGACAGAGCTTGGCGTTAGGTCCAGATCAAATCCTCCTCCGAGGGTCGAAGCTTCAAAACACTCCGTGGATTATTGGCCAAGTAGTCTATACCGGAAGTGAGACAAAACTCATGAAAAACTCGACATCTGCACCGTTAAAGCGGTCCACCGTTGACAAGCGGACCAACACCCAAATCGTCATGCTATTTATCATCCTTGTCGTAGTTGTCATTATTTCGACCATTTTCTCAATTACACTTTCCGGAAACTCGGCGAGTTACGTGTTCCCTCCCTCTCCAGCATCTAGTAACGATACAGCTTCTTCAAAAAACAAAGTTCGCCCAACCTCTGAACAGCTATGGGTGCACTTCGTCTACAACTTTTTCACGTTTTTCATTCTTTACAACAACTTGATCCCGATTTCGCTGACGGTTACACTTGAAGTTGTTCGCTATGTGCAAGCCATGTTTATTAACCGTGATGCCGACATGTACTACGCGGCAGGAAACTCTCCGGCAATCGCTCGTACGTCGAATTTAAACGAGGAGCTGGGCCAAATCAAGTTCATCTTTTCGGACAAGACGGGTACCCTCACTCAGAATGTCATGGAGTTCAAAGCGTGCTCAATTGGGGGTCATTTGTATGCCTACGAGGATCTTTTCCTTGGCCATAACGAACTCATTGAGAGCATGAAGAGAAATGATGCAGCCAGTAGAGAAATCCGGGACTTTTTAACGTTACTATCTGTGTGCCACACTGTTATACCAGACCGGAAGTCACCGGATGGCAAGACGACTTATCAAGCGTCGTCCCCCGATGAAAGGGCCCTTGTAGATGGCACGCGCAAACTTGGATTCGCGTTTGAATCAAGGACGCCAACGACAGTAATCATTGAAGCCCTTGGGAGTCGAGAAAGATACGAAATCCTAAATATTTTAGACTTTACGTCAACGCGAAAACGGATGTCCGTGATTGTGCGCACGCCGGAGGGAAAAATCAGGATGTTTTGTAAAGGAGCAGACTCTGTAATTTATGAAAGACTGGCAAAAAATGAAACCGTCAAAGGAATTACTGAAGCACACTTGGAGGAGTTTTCCAGGGCAGGTCTGAGAACGCTATGCTGTGCTGTCAAAGAGTTGACGGAAACGGAGTATCAAGAATGGCAGAAACAGTATCACGTGGCGGCAACAACAATTAACAGAAGGGAAGAACGAATAGAAATCGTTGCAGACCAAATGGAAAAGGAGTTTCACTTGATTGGAGCAACTGCCATTGAGGATAAGCTTCAGGATCGTGTTCCAGAGACAATTGCCGCCCTCCTCCAGGCTGGCATTAAACTCTGGGTGCTTACAGGGGACAAGCAGACCACAGCCATTAATATTGGATACTCATGTCGATTACTAGATCCGTCTGTGGACTTGCTCGTTGTTAATTGTGACACATTTGAGGTACCTTTATACCTTTTTTGCCCTCATCGTCAAACTTTCTATTATAAGTTTCATATTATGTAATTAACCAAAGGAAACGAAAAACTGTGTGCTCCAACACGCCCACAAGTACCCTCCAGGAAGAAGGAAAGGCCAGTCGAGAGAAAACAATGCGGCTGTAATTGTAGACGGTAAAACGTTAAAGTTCGCGTTAGCTCCGGAACTGAGGGAAACGTTTTTAAAGTTGTGCTGCATCTGCAAGTCAGTGATATGCTGTAGAGTATCGCCAATTCAGAAAGCGGAAGTGGTTGAATACATGACTGAGCTTACTGGCGAGGTGACGCTTGCCATAGGGGACGGAGCGAATGATGTATGTAGAAATCGTGTCTTCGCCCCAAAAATATTAAGGAATTTAATATCAAATAGCTTTTAATGTTATCAGGTGGCCATGATTCAGAAGGCCCATGTTGGCATTGGAATTTCAGGATTTGAAGGACGCCAAGCTGCCCTGGCGTCAGACTACGCAATCGCCCAGTTCCGTTACTTAACCAAACTACTATTTGTCCACGGCGCTTGGAACTATGACAGAATGTGCAAGCTCATATTTTACAGTTACTACAAGAACATTTGCTTGTACGTGATTGAACTCTGGTTCGCCGTTTACTCGGCGTGGTCAGGTCAAGTTTTATTTGAACGGTGGACCATCGGCTTTTACAATATGCTGTTTACATGTGCTCAGCCCTTGACGCTAGGGATTTTCGACAGAAACTGCAGTCAAAAGATGCGTCTCAAGTATCCCCTTCTTTATAGACGCTTCGATGATCCGTTCAGTTTGAAGCTGTTCTTTGCCTGGACTGCCAACGCCATTTTGCATTCCATCATTCTCTTTTGGTTTACAAAATGGCTGTACCATTATGGCGTCGTGTGGGAAAGTGGATTTGAAGGGGGGTACCTCGTGATGGGGAACTTTGTTTACACGGTAAAAAGAAAACATTTTGCTCTGAAGATGTCCGATATGCATTAAATGATCATGTTTTGCTCTCTCATCATCAGTATGTCGTGATTGTGGTCAGCATTAAAAGCGGGATGGTCACAAAGTCATGGACAATGTTCACACACTACTCAATCTGGGGTTCGATTCTCTTTTGGGTGATATTCCTGAATATTTACAGCTACACCTACGCAGTCCTTCCCATCGGAGCGGAAATATGTGGAGTTGGAGGGATGGTGTTTTCATCGGCACTGTTTTACGTTGGGCTTTTGATTGTACCTGTGGCTTCTTTGATACCCGATTTGGTTTTCATGGCGTACGATGAGACATAGAAAAACAAACAAAGGATTTTTCTGTGAAACAATTGTCAAACATGTGTTTACCTATTCTAGAGTCAAGAATCTTTTGTTACCAACGATTGAGGACCGGTTTCGAATGTGTGAAATAATGAAAAAAGATCCAATCGCGCTTTTCCAAGTGGCTGGTCGAGTCGAAGCTGGTGAGGTAATTTCCGGTCAAAGCCAACATTACAGTGGACCGAGAGGATCTGGTATTATTACGACATGGATTCGGAACCAAATGGAGGGTCGAATTCGGGAAACAGCGCGATCCCTGGGTTCATCACTACCTGATCCCGCAGCAAATACAAAATGATTGAATATTTTACAGATGAAATTGTAGCTAAGCTTTTTAAAATTATTATTTTTATATGCCAAAAAAATGAGAATTATTTTTCTTGTAATGGAAATAAAACAATTTAAAAAAATTTGAAACCGATCGTTTAAAAAATGGGAAAGTGTTACAGTCGAAAAAACGTGAAAAAAGCTATAACGGCTAACGCTAGACTGCTGATTCTCGTTGTCGGTGGACCTTGCAGCGGTAAATCTTCGATATCCAATCACCTCGTTACGTGCCTTAGCCTCCTCCCTATTGCGCCAGACAAGCTCATCCGGGAATGTGTCAATCAACAGTCCCTTCGCGAGACGCGAGACAGAGTGATCCGTCTTCACAGAGGACGACACTTTGCGACCAATGCAATTCTTTTCCACAACAAGCTCCATGGACGAGGAGTACACGGAAATGAAACTATGGGAGACCCTCATCGACAGGGATCCACTTCTGCCCATCCTGACGACGGCGAGCACGATATACCCCACATGGTTCACCAGATACAAAAATGTTGCCGACTTGGAGAACCAATCAGTCCAGAGATTACAGCAGCGTTTATCCATGAGTTTATGAGATACCATTGGTATGATCTAGTTGCAATTTTTGGCTTTTTGATTGATGGCTATCCAAGAAATGAAGAACAACTTGAAATGCTCGTCCATGAAATCGGAAAGCCACAGATTGTCCTTTATCTCGAGTGTGATAATGATGTCATGATGGATCGCGCGCTGATTAGGGCAGCCAAGAGCCAGCGATTTGATGATAATGAACCCTTTCTCAACCTCAAAATACAATCCTTCACAAGACATATCACCAAGATGCTGACAATGTGGACGGAAATGGGTACATCTGTTGTGTCCATTAATGCCAATGAGGACCTTTCCAGTGTCAAGAAGAACGCTTTGAAAGGAGCGAAAAGGTGTGTTCGGGCAATCGGTGAGAAAAAACTGGGCAAAAACAAAAAGAAAATAATGGCAGATTGAAAACGATGCTGAATACTTTCGATGCGTTCATGTCCGAAAACAATAAAGAAAAACGATATGATCCACGTACGGTTGCCAAAGATTTCTTTCCGTTAACTTTTTCGCAATGCATCATCAACTTATATGAAGTTGCTATGAAGGATCAAAGTGAAGGATCGACTCCCAACAAAACAATAAACAAGTAACAAAGATAATTTTATCAAAGGGCTTGTAAAAATGTAGGCATGCACGTCAAATAGACGTCTCGAACACGATGCCCTTCCCTTGGAATCCCCCTATCAAGGCGGACATTGACATTGACGTGGACTCCTCCTCGTACACAGGCTCTACCTTAACCGGGCCTACCGCCACAACAGCCATATTGGTTGAGTCTGAAACAACATTTCCAGACATAAACTCCTCCAAGGTCACACTACCCGCCTACCTCCAGGGGAAAAATCCCGACTTTGTTCTAGTCTGGAATGAATGTGACAAGGCAGCCACCAGTCGGGACGCATTTCTCAAGAGGAGCATCTTTGAATGCAATCTTGAAGACGAAGATCTGATTTTGGAGTGGGAAAACGCAGACTCTGACCCTCACCTGCATGCCGTTAAAATCTGGGCTCCCCTTGAGGTCCTCCTCAGATACAGTGAAGTTCTTAAAGTGAAGCTTCCCATGAAACCGGTTGAGGACGAGGAGATAAAATGCCCCCAAAACTACCACAGCAGCCATAGAACGTTGATAACTTTAAAAGGCTCGCTGAGCGCCATTACTCAAGTGCACAAAACATTTTGGAGTTTTGTAGGACGATGCTTGAGTTTACACTTGGATCCGGCTATATTCCCCCCACAGTGCAGGCGCTTAACAGGGGTGTACAGTCCAGACAAAGCTTATCTTTTCGATGTCGATGAAAATAATATGTACGACATTTACCCACTCGCAATGCGAAGTCGTATTGTCCAGTATATTTTGAGGAGGAAGCCGTACAAATCTGGAGTCGAGCTGGAACGTGATGACTTTGCGTTTGGATACGAGCGCCTCATCCAGAAAAAGATTTACGATGTAATTAGTTTGATGTAATTTTTCTCGTTTATTCATTTTCAATTTAAAATGTTTTTGGGGCAAATTGATTCTAAAATACTTTTTTTTGCGCATGTTTCTTTACCATTTCAGGCTGGATATCCCCTCCACGACGTAGGTCTTCGTGTTTAATTTTATTGCATTGAATTCCCTGAGATGTTTCGAAATCAATTTATAATTATTGCAGGGAAAGTATTTTGACACCACTCACGAATCGACGAGAAAGAATCTGGTGGATAACTGGGCAAAATTAAAATTACTTTTCAAGTTCCAACCTTTGGACACAATCAAGGATTATTTTGGAGTCAACATTGCCTTGTACTTCGCTTGGCTTGGCTACTACACGAGAATGCTTTCTTTTGCGGCTTTTCTCGGGATCGCCATGTTCATTTTCGGAGTGATATCTATAAATCACGACCAATACGTGTGAGAACTTAAGAAAATTCATACTAAACAGGTTAAAATGAACATTAAAATATTATCATAGCTTTTTTTGTGCAGCATTGATATTTGTAACAAGACGGCGGATGTAGTAATGTGCCCCTTGTGTGATCACTCATGTGGCTACTGGCAGCTTCGAGATCGATGTACGTTCTCAAAACTGTCCCACTTGTTTGACAACAACTTGACAGTCGTTTTCTCTTTACTGATGTCAGTGTGGAGTAAGTCAACGTTGAGAAAAGCTAGAGATGCCTTTAAAGATCCTTCATTTCTGGTGTTTTTCTTATCAAGCTGCCTTCTTTTTGGAGTTTTGGAAGCGCTACTCTGCCAGGATAACGTTTCGCTGGGACCTGACCAGCTTTGACGTGCGCGACTATACACCACGCCCCGAGTATGTAGCCGAGCTGAAAAAGTCATTCCCAAACGGGCGCTTTGTTCCAAACCATGACCCTGTGGGTCATCCCAAGGATCCCACCAGGGCACATGAACATGACAAGAAAAAGTATGATTTTGAGCTGAACATTCCCTTTTGGAGGAAGAAACTTCCTTTCCGTCTTCTCAGCTATTGCACAGTCATACTCTTGATTCTTCTCGTCCTGTCGGCGGTCTGTGGGGTGATCATGTACCGGCTCTGGTTCACCTACTTTTTATTTCAAGGTCGGGCAATCGACAGGGACATAGCGTGGGAAAGGCTTATCGTGAGCGCATCTGGGGCAGTCCTAAACTTGGCCTTTATCTTTCTCTTTGGAAAGTTTTATGAGCGACTTGCACTGAGGCTCACGGAAATGGAAATGCCCCGAACACAGTCCGAGTTCGATGCGAGCTTTACTGTCAAGCTGTACTTGATTCAGTTTATCAACAACTACAGCTCAGTTTTTTACATTGCATTTTTCAAAGGGGCGTACACAGGGCATCCCCACAAGTATCATAAAGTGTTTGGGTTTTTGAGACAAGAGGAGGTTAGTCAAATATCAACTTATCGACGAGCCTTTTTTTGAAGAACGCATTTTCGTTAACTTTAGGATTTTCTGCTTACAGTGTGGAGTAAGCTGTATGCCTGAGCTGTGCATTCAGCTTGTCATCATTATGGTCGGCAAGCAATTAAAGAGCATATTCATGGAAGCCGTTTTGCCGTAAGTGTTGGAAAATCTTTCCGAGCAGCTTCTTGATGTGATGATTTCATATGAAAAAATGTTATTTTGCTGTTTTCAGGTGGATTCGTCGGAATGTTCGACGAATTCATGGTCGCCTGAAGCTTTCCAAATCAAATGCCAACGCAGGGAAAGGTGCCAATAGTGACAGTTCAAGTATGAACTCATCCACGCATCAGTGGGTTGACGATTACGATTTATTAAATTCTGACGGTGCCGGTGGACATTATCTTCTGACCGATGAATATTTAGAAATGAGTAAGCAAATGCAAGATCATTGCAAGATGAATTTATGAACGAAAAAGTCTATCGAATAAAATTTTTAAAAAGTTTTACAGTTTGGTTTCGTGACAATCTTTGTCACTGCGTTTCCCCTTGCCTCCCTCTTCGCCCTAATCAACAATCTTCTCGCGTTGAGGATAGACGCCATCAAAATGCTACGTCACTATCGACGACCTGTCGGTATCCGAGTTAAAGATATTGGCGTCTGGGCGGATATCATCGACGGCGTTGTTAGAATAGCAATTCTATCGAACGCCTGCATCATCGCACTGTCCTCAAACTTTATTCCAAAGCTTATGTACCGTTGGTTCCTACTTGAGCGTTCAGACCCCAACTACGGCACTCTCCATGGCTTTCTAAACAACACCTTAACAGTTTACGATACGGACGACTTGGAAATAAAACCGGATACAAATATACTCGCTGCCGATGCTGTATCAGAAATTTGCCAGTAGGAACAACAGACAACAGAGCATTTGTATTGTAAAAAATTATGTCAATCGTTTATATGCTTTGAATGTGTAGCTTTGCCACGTATCGGAATGACTATAATATCGACCCCAAATACGAGTTTCGAACGACACATTGGCAGATTTGGCTTGCCCGCGTGGTCTTCATAATTCTTTACGAGGTAATCCCACGATTTTCAGACGACATTCCTTATGAACGACTAGATGATACTGAAAACTAAGTTTTGTTCCATTTAGAACTTAGTATCCATCTTTATAAATTTTCTGCGATGGGTCATCCCCGACATTCCCTCTAGCCTTCGCCGCCAAATGCAACACGAGCAGAGACTTGTAAATGATCTTATTTTAAAGCATGACCAAGCCCGTGCTCCACCCACAGCCCTTGGCACCAAGCGCTCTCATAACCCAACCCCTCGTGACGCCAAAAGCATGAATAACCCAGCTGAGTCCGGTCATGCAAGAACGGTAGAACCTAGTTTAGATCAAATGTCGATGTCTGTCGATCAGCCTTTTCCCAATTATCCTGTTAGATAGTGAAACAGAATTAATCTCAATGGCTTAATTGTCACCACAATGATTTTTGTATGAGCCACTGCATAAAATAAGTAGTAAAAAAGATCATTTTCTTGTCTATCGATAAGTTTCATTGTGATTTGCCGTTATACTCATGTTATGAATGAAAAACTATCAGCTGGCTCCAAAATGCAACTTTGGACCATTCATAATTGTTTTAGTTGGTCTATAAATCAACTATATTTTTGTTTTTGCTTCATTCGTGACTAAATCATTGCTTGGAGCAGGACCTTCCTTGGGATCTTGTTTGTGTCAGTTTTGAAATTTGGAGACGCCGACTACCTCACAACAGCGACCACTCCTGTGGAGCCGTCGTCAAAAATTGATCCAGCCGTGCTAAAAATGATTAGGGCTCATGGTAACAATGGTACAATAACCGTATTATTCGGCGAGGACCAGGCGGTTGTTATTCGAAGAGTATCTGCAACTGCTGCACCATTTTCACGTTTCGCCCAAAGAGCTATCGGTATTGTCCGTGCTATGGAGGCGTATGGCGCCAAATGTCAAAAGAGAGTGGCAGCCATGTTGACCTCCAAGAACATCGAATTCATGCAGAATCTGAGTGCAAATAAAATGCTGGTGATAAACGTTGGGGAGGAGGTGACCAGAGAAATAGCCGAGGATCCAGATGTTCGTTATATTCGCCCGCGGCGCAACACATAGAATGGGTCTCAGATTTGAATTTCGAGGAAATAAAAACAAAGACGTAACTTGTGACATAAGCTTAAATTGTTATATTTAGTCCATTATGCATGTCTACGTCGGTATGATAGTGGTAAGTTATTAATATTGTGTGTACAATTGGCTTGATCGTCGCACAAGGGGCAATCACAGATTTCATCTTCGTCGCAAACGTAATCGGCTGGAATACAGTTTCCCATACCAGTTTCCTGGTTTGATTGGCAGCGGTAACCGTTGTCAGGACAAACGCATGCCTCTTCAGTCTCGTCACTTCCATCAAAGCAATTCCACATTCCATCGCATATGTACTTTTTCGAAACACATTTTCCGTTGTCCTGGCATTTTAACTAACAAACGACAAGTCATTATAAATACTGGTAAAATGCTAAAGAGGAATTGAGGGTTATATAATATTTCGTTCGATATACCGATGACGGTGGGCAGTCAGGACATGTCCCATTAGCACTGGCTTCATCACTTCCATCACGACAGTCGTCCACACCGTTGCATATCGCTTCGGCAGTCACACATGCACCGTTCAAACACGAAAACTTGATGTGGAAAAAATATTCTTTGTTTAAAAAGCCCATGTTCCGGGTACTTTTCACTTACAACTTATACGCTATGCTTACATGTTACCTTATCATCTAGACATGCAGGACAATTTTCTTGTTCGTCTCCTCCATCTATACAATCAGCCTGTCCATCACAAACATAATCTGCCAGGATACAATCTCCATACGAACATTGCCACTATTTTGAACAATTAGGTAGTTTAGTTGCTAATTAAGCGTAAAATAGCTCTAGGATTCGGTCACCGCCTACCTCGTCGCCATCGCATGGCGGGCACTGCGAGATATCTTCAGGTTCATCACTTCCATCTCCACAGTCATTCCGACCTGTGCGAATTAAGTAAATAATCAGTTCACCCGTAAAATAAAAATACAAATTGTCATGGAGATCATGGCATACCGTTGCACACGTCCGTTTCTAACAGGCAACGACCACTTTTGCATTGGAACTTCAGTTAACAAAACCGGATTAATGAATACGTAATTAACATATTATCCGATTCCTACTGTTCAATAAATCAATCATCAAAGACATACATGCTGGTCGGGACAAGTTGGGCACGACCCTGTTCCAGGATCTATTTCGTCACTATTATCCCCGCAGTCGTTTGTACCGTCGCAAATATTGATCCCCTCCACGCATTTTCCGTTTGCGCATTGCCACTAAAGGAAATTGTCACTATTTTTAAACGATGTGTTCGAGATTGCAACAAGGTTAATATGATAGTACCAGCCTAGGATCATCAGGGTTACATTTCGGCACGCATCCTATAAATTCATCACTCCCATCTCCACATTGGTCCATGCCATCGCAAGACCACCAATCTGGTATACAGATTCCATTGTTGCATTGAAACTACAATCAAGAAAATAAATTTTATAAGCGTACAGTGTCCATTGAAGCAAAAAGCCTTGGGTAAAAATGAATAACCTGGCCAGGTTTGCAAGCTGGGCATACAACTCCGCTTCCGGGCTCATCACTCCCGTCACCACAGTCGTCATGGCCTTTGTTATATGAAAGGGTTATTTGGTATCTAGAATGTCCAGTAGTAAACGTTTTCTTTTTACTTACGGTCGCATAAATTTTGAAGAGGAGTACACCTTCCGTTGGCACAAGAAAACTGATAGTATTTGAAACACGTTACAAATCAAGCCTTCTAACATTTAGAATGATGGAAAAAGATGTTGTTATTTACGGTCGTATTTGGGCACGGTGGGCAGACACCAGTCGCAGGATCAACCTCATCGCTATTTTCGGGACAGTCTCTTACCCCATCACAAACTGTGTAATCCGGTATACAAACTCTAGATGCACATTCCCACTGTGAACAAGTACATTTTCATTTTTAGGAACAAGATGCAAAAACTCATGGTAAGAAAAGAAACTTACGAATCCTTCCGGACAGTCTGCGACAGTCCTCTGGAAAGATGAAATAACAAAAATAACAGCTATAAAAGCTGGTTTCATTTTGAGATGAACTGGAAAAATTTAAACTGGATGATTTTGGGTCAGCCTTAAATACTGAGCATGTAGGAAAAAACAATGATTCCAATTGTAAGTTAACGATAAAAATCCTTTGTACAAGTTGTTCCTCGTCTAATTATCCTTGTTTCAAGGACAAGCGTCGAAACGGTAAAAGCTAGGTAGGAAAACATCAACTTTCATTCGTTTTGCCTTCACCATAGTAAATATTGACATTATCAACCTCAGAATAGATGCAGCAGGACCGAGTTTTCTGGAACAGATAACAGAATGTTTTGTAGATAAGGTGAGACACATGTACCGTGAAATTGAGTTGCTTCGCGCAAAAATCAAACATCGCAGAACAATCTTTGGAATAATGCAATGATCAGTTTTTGAATCCAATCTTCATGCAAAGGAGATCATGAATATGAGGTGACAAAAAAGATTGTATTTATTTAGCATCTGTTTTTATTTCGCGTTTAACTTCCTGACTAATTCCACAACTTAATGTTAGCCTACATTTCTTAAATGCCTTTTCAAGTTCAAAGACTTTTAAAAATCATAAAACCCCTTTTCCAAACATAAATCGAGATCGAGATCGTCATAAATCGAGATCTGAGAAAAAAAGAACTTGGCAAAATCATGTAGGCCTTTCTATGGAATACAAAATTGCCTACCCCTTCTAAACTAAATGTCAGATTTGAATAATGTATTTTAATATCTCATTTTGCCCATATGTAAAGTAGTAAGAGTATGCGTGGTTTGAACGTGATTTGCGCGTGCATTACGTTTGTGCATGTTCATTCCTGTCTACTAAAGGTTTACAACTTACTCGTGTTAGATTGCTAGATTGGCATGCTTTTGAATAACTACATCGTAAAATGAAATAATCTTTGGAAAATAATATAACTTCATGGTTTCCAGTTATTGTGGGTAGCTGTATGTATTGAATACAAGATTGCACTCTAAATAAAGATTGAATTGAATTGTCCAAATCAAAATTGATGTTTTCCCCACGTTTATCGACGTAAAAACTTAGATTCATACTTTTCGTGACACGTCTGGCCTTATATTCAGCACTTTTTCCATGCTTGCATAGCCTTTATTTCCTACTACACCTACCTAACAATTCGATTTAGCACAGCCACGTAAAAACAATTTTTTTAGATACTATCTGTCTTAGGTTTCTAATAACGTAAGTTATAAAAAGTCGGTAAAAAGTTTAAACTTTTCTCGAGTTAGAAATCATAATCCGCAACGTGAGTGTTTACGAACTGTTTAAAAAATAATAATTCACCAACAGAGCCGGCCGAAATGTGTAATTACGCGTGCGAAAAAAATATAACTCTTGTTTTGCATATTGCACTCATGGACTATTATGATTAGGCACGTAAATCGTGAACTGCGATACCGCAACAATCTTACTACAAACACAAAGCCAAACGGGAGTTGAAGTAAAAACAAATTGTCACTTTGTCACATCACAACACAGTTTAGCGAAGCTAATGGACTCATATCAATCACGACAATCGCAAGGTAGCGTGTAAAACCATCATCCTGACGGAAAGTACCCGAATCCGTACATTTTCACCTTTTTTGATGTTTCTATCATCCTCATGAGACATTGTCCATAAGAAACATAACATAAAAATTTAAAACGTGAAATTCATTAAAACAACTCAATTTGTAAAAAAAACAGCGAGAGAAAAAATGAATTTCCGTCAGTTTGCGGGACTTAAAAAGTCCATAAAAAGGACGAAGAAACGAAGTTCAAGTACAACAGTGGCTACTTGACTGTCTCGAGGGACTGGGACCAGTGTCGTGATTAGAGGGATAAAGGACATGGAAGGGGTATTGTGAGAAAGTGATCTTTATCACGTAAATTTTCTGCTGTGCAATTACCAAAAACTTGGATAAAATGTTGAGAGCTTGTTGGGTAAGTTTTAAGTGAAAATTATGTACCATAAATTGGTATTCATTATTAATCCTCGGAATTTTCAGGTCCTTGGGCTGTCCCTGGCAGTGCTAGCAGTCCTCGCAGATAAAAAAACGGAAGAGAAAAATGCAGAGGAAAATATGGAAGTGCCTTCGCTGAATGAAGTGGAAGCAACAAGTGAAGTTTCTCAAGCAAAGATCTCAGGATATGCTTCGGTGTATCCTAAAGTCACAAACGTTACTAGAAGAGCAAGGACTGGTAGAAGTAAGGGAGGCGCGGGTGGAGGTGGACTTGTGTTGATCCCAGCAATGCCTTCAAAAGAAATCGTAAGAGTGAAGGTTACTATAATTGTCTGATATTTTTATATTTTTCTGGCGGTTTGACTGTAAGAGCGTAAACGAGCGATTGTTTTTGCAGCGAACTTTGCCAAAACTCTTCCTGACAGCAGGAGTTGCAACACAAACGCAGATAAAAGGAGGTGGTGCCGGTGGAGGTTGGGGCCAAACTGGTGGAGGAGGCGGTGGTGGAGGCGGTTGGGGCCAAACGAGTGGAGGAGGCGGTGGAGGTGGTTGGGGTAAGATTTGCGCCCAGAGTTTCACGAACGAACAAACATCTATGCAAATTTCAGTCCTGACTAAAAAAGTATTTTGAAACACACAAATTTTAGGTCAATCAGGAGGTGGGGGAGGCGGCGGTGGTTGGATGCAAGGTGGCGGAGGTGGTGGCGGCGGATGGGGTAAGAATTATGCCACGCAATATCGAAAAGATTTTGTACCTGGTACCTACCTTGTTTTAAAGGAGTCATTTTTATCGTTTTTCTGCTGTAGGTCAATCCCAAGGAGGGGGAGGAGGCTGGGGTAAAATACGAACATAAGTTTGCTGATAGAGAAAATTCATATTTTCGAGCAATGTTTTTAAATAATTTTTAATTTTAGGAAGTGGAGGCGGTGGAGGAGGCGGTTGGGGACAAAGTAGTGGTGGCGGCGGTGGATGGGGTAAGAATCTTGCAAAAAAACAAGCATCTTACGTGTTTATAGTAATTCGTAACCGTATTTGTCTGGTTCCATTCTAGGTCAACCAGCCGGAGGAGGAGGAGGAGGCTGGGGTAAATAGAGAACATAACTAATAATATGGTTTGATAAACGTTCAGTTATCGAGCTACACAGGGAGCATTGTGACTTTGCGAATAATTGTTGTACTGATTGTAAATTAAGGAAGTGGAGGCGGAGGAGGTGGTGGTGGTTGGGGTCCACCTCAAAAGGGTATAACCTTTTTCTGAATCTCTCATTGTGAAAGTATTTTATGTCAATTGGTTCCTTATTTTATGAATTTCCTTACAGGATGGGGAAGTGGAGGCGGTGGCGGTTGGTGCCCTGACTCAGGAGGAGGAGCTATTTCCAAAAAGGCAGCAAAAGCTGCTGCAAAAGCACAGAAGCAACAAATGAAGGCTCTTAAAAAGCTACAAAAAGCGATTTCGAAAGCTGGCGGCCTTGGAGCCATAACAGGAGGAGGCGGTGGCGGCGGCGGCGGAGGCAGTGGGGGTGGAGGTGGCTGGGGAAAAAACAGTGGAGGAGGAGGAGGTTGGAGTGGTAAAAAACAAGGCGGGTGGGGAAGTGCCAGAGGAAGTGAATGGCAAGAAAATTATGATTCTCCTCCGCCATCCAGTGTAGAGCCATCAAGCGAAGACGATGACTGGCGCAACAATGGTCCTCGAATCCACGGTTCTGCAGAGGATTACTCAGAAGCGCGTACATTCGATATGCTTGAAGAGCCACTCCCAGTTTTAGTCAAGTATCAAGATACCCCTCGTACAATCATAAGATATGCAAGATCTTCAGTTCCCGGAAATTCAACTTCCTCCACAGCAAAACCAAAAAGATATCAAATCGTTCACAAGAAGAAAAAGAAAGACCATAAGAAGAAATCAAATGACTCTACTAAAAGCGGAAAAACGGAGGAGTCCTCGTAATAAATTCCCTCAAATACTTAACAACCGTGTTCTTTATTTATTTTGTTTGTCAGTTATATCATCACTGAATAAATTATATCAACGATCGAATATTTAGTGCCGCTTTCTCTTTTTCCCCTTGATAAAAAAAGTTGCTGAGCTTTCTCCAATTTCTGCTCGGACACGATAAGTTCAAATGCTTGTTTCTAAATTCATAATGTATCCAAATGAAGAAAAAGTTTTGAGCAAAATTTAAAAACAATATCCGTAATGTGGTATAATCATTATCAATATTCGCCAGGCCTACCTATTTTGTAGTTAGTAACACGATATGAGCTCGCTAGAGACAATTTTTTTTTTGTCTCGAGGACAACAGTCAACAGTGACTTATCTTACTCCGATAAACCTGAAAGCACGTCGCATCCTCAATCAATTACACGCTTTCAATTGTGAAGTGTAATTTTCAGGCAACTGGCACAATACACCATGTCACTCGTTTGTAATCAAAGTCGTGAAGGTCATGGATTTAGTGTTGACTCTGACTCGGCACTAGTATTGAACGCAGATATCTGTTGACTTTAAGTCGTCATACCCTCATATCATATTTAAATACTTCGCCCTTTACAAACTTTAAAACTAGTCTTAATCAACCTTTGGTTCGAACCGTATTCCATTCCGGCTATTTTCTTTACATCCAACAAAAATGCGAACTCTAA
>VICI01002245.1:0-17440 GCA_019593645.1 Akabosia matsudoensis | reverse complement strand
TAAAGCTCTCAAGGAAATTTCACCTAGGAAAGGTAGTTTTTACGTGAACTACACAATGGTCTAGTAAACTCCACGGTAAAAGAAGATAAATTTCCAATTTTCTTGAAAGAAGACCTTTTTCTCGACGTCCTTTTTTTGGCCAACTTCTTTCCCTACCTGGTCGCACGTAGGTATGAATATTTTTTACTTTCTTTTTACTCCCGAACTGCCAAGTATAACTAAAAAGTAAGACTAGAATTGTTGATAAACGCGGGAATCGATTTTTCGGAACCAGAGCCCAAGCACGTTTTCACTTTCTTTTTTTACCCTTAATTTCCCGTCCAGCTGGTATAAATCTACGGCGAGAAGCAAACAAGAAAGGAAATGATGTGTCGTGCTTCAATCGATCGCTTTTTTGCAACGTGCCCAGAAATAAGCGATGAGATTTTTACCTTGAAACAAAAAACCAGTTAAGTAGGTGTGATGGATTTGATGACATGTTTCTGGTTGCAGGTAATTTTAAACTATGATACGCCATGATTATTACAAAAACCTCGCAGTAAAACGTTTACATCTCAAGAAGAAAAATGTGTTTTGAGGTGCTTATCATCTCTTGCTATCATTTCAATGATGAGTCACAAGATGATACAGTTTTTTTGCGGAGAGAAAACCAAAATTAAGGTTAAACCAAGAGAAAAACATTTTTTAACAAGAGAAGGCGGACAGAAGCTATCCCAGTCAAGGAGAAAGCTGGTAGAAATGTATTGCCGCAAAGATGAGGGATAAATGGAGAAGCTCACTTCACAGAAAGTAAAGCCCTCGCGTTCTCTATTCAGAGAGTTGAGGTGAAAATTATCGACAAAAAATTCACCAGATGGTCTGTGCTTTTTGATGTACCATGAATCAGTCTTTTGCACAGTAAAAATTGCGCAGTCGTTTCTATCGCGAAAACTAAGTCAGATGAAAAGAAGATGAAGAGAAAAGTTGCAAAAGGAACAGGTGGGGAGGATGTTGTTTACACTGAAAGAGAAAGCAGTCCGGGAGAAAATTGCATCTTGCCACGAATATCGTAGGAAACATTTACATTTTTTCATGAACATTAAATGCAGCCATTCGTCAAGATGAAAATGAGTGTACACGAAGTTAGTCCTATTTTTCATCCCTGCGAAAGAAAAACTAGGGCTATTAAGTAGGAGAAAGTAATTCCATGTTTTTCTTCCATTCCTTCTCCTTCTGCCTCGCAGTTTTTAAATAGAAACTTCAAAGCAAAATGTAAATATTTACATGTAATAAGCAAAACATAATCTCAAATTCACTACACTGATCTTTCATAAGCTTTCACTTTTTTTCTCTTCTGAAATCTACTTTTTTTATAAGTTTTCATAGCAAACAACTTTGTTTTCTGTACAACGAAATCGGTACATAATTATGGACGCATAGTTTATGTATGTCTTGAGACACAATACGGTGAATGATTGCACAGTAGTTTGTTTTTTATCTCTTGCATCTGGTCATATTTTATTCAGTGTCTATTTCCGACAACAAAAAGAAGCGATGAGCTTGCTCAAGATGGACGAATCAAACTCACATTTATTTTTCCAGGTCATGTCTTCAGGGACAATGCAAGTGTGGTGAAAGCAAATACAAATGTTTATGAGTAGAAAGCACCTTGTGATACCGGCAGCGAGAAACAAACCGGGTGGCAGGAAACGGATGAGATGTTTGTAACGCGAAAAAAAAATCTGGAAGAAATCTGCACTCATTCTTGGAAAAGGGAGTGAAAACTTTTTTCCTCTTTTGAGGTCCTGCTTTGTTTTAGTCTCAATGCGGACATTTTCTTGTCTTTGAGGCAGTCTATAGAAAATGTTTTTCAAACAAAATCCGTATTGAAGCCTTTTCTCCGGGTTAAGGCCTTAAAATACAAGCACAGGTTTCGCAAAGTCGCACAGTCATAGTATGAAATATTGTTTAGTTTGAAACTACGAAATACTTTGCCAATATTTTCATGAATTGAGGGCAGTATCAGGTTTCAAAAGAGAGTTTTATTGCTTTAGGCTGTGTAGCTTTATATTTTTGTGCAGCTTCCACTTTCAACTTTAATACCTTTTTTGGATCGATTTTGTTCCTATAAAGAGAACGTTTGGACGTGGAGATTACTCGGAGAGAAAGAGAGAGAGTATCATATCTCAAAACCGATTGAAGCGGTCTCTGATACAGTGCATGGTACGATAACACAATTCTTCTGTTCAACGGTTTTTAGTTTTTGGACATATCGAAACTTAGAGAATATAAGCTACCTTTTGTTATTCAAAATGCAGTGCAAAAGCTTTTGTGTGTAATGCAATGATTGTTTTTGCTGGAAAGATGCAAAGGAAAAAGTAAAAAAGTTAGTATTTCTTACCTTTCTCTGCTATAGGCTCCATTTAAGTGTCATTTGTAAACGATTGTCTGTTAAAACTCACGCACTTTCTTTTACCTCCCTCAAAAGTTACAAAACTGACACATCTGTGCACGTGTTATGAATTCATAATCCAATTCAGCTTGTGCTAACTCAAAAAAATTACTACTCAGTTTTCCCGCCTTCTTTCGTTTAGAGCTTAGTTCATGGATTTTACTTTGGAACATGAAGGAATTCGCGTAAAAATAATGGTCGATTTCCAGCAATTTTGGCTTCAATTGTGCATACAAGTCGGCACCTTCAAACAATAAAATACACGAGTTTATAAGCTGTTCCAAGTAAAATTCTCTATCTCTAGTACACTGCCAGTTCTATTTTCCTCCTGGAAATATCAGTAGTTTCATGTCAAGCAACTTTTTGTTCGTCAGAAAGACCGAGAAATCTCCCCGGAGAATTTTTGACGAACACTTTTTATTAAGTCGAAACGAAAACTGTGCCTTGTCCCAGTGGCCTTTGGTAGGCGCCGCTTATCATCAAGCTCTTCTTGAACGACATATCCCATCAGCAAGTTCTTCAAACTGTGCCGATAACGTGTTTCCAAGGAAATTGTACTCCTAAAAAGCAAAATAAAAAAGTTTTCATTTAGAATGACGCTATACTTTTAGCATAACGATAGCGTATCTATAAAACGCAACCTCCTTTGTTCTTCAAATTGACTGACCGGTTTTAGCTTTCCAGTCAACTTTAAATTTCCATACGTAATTTCCCTTTATAGCTTACTTATATCCCTCTATTCTTGGCTAACCTTTCTACTTTCGCAAATCGTTTGGCGAAATTCAAGAATCGAGAAAGAGGGTAAACAAAGCACTAGAATATGAAACAAACAGAGCCAACATTCGTCTAATGGTATGATCATGCTAATAGAGGCAATGCTCATCCTCCGTCTTCAAAAACCAAAATGTAGACATAATATTTACGGAAAAAAGGACTAACCTTTACGCCTGTAAATCCCTATCTTACAGCTATAAATTTACACTAAACCATCTATTAAAAAGCACCTCCTCACTTCTACTGACATGAATAGTAAATAGACACTATGCAAGTATGTACTTTTAACAGACGCCAAAAATCAATAGATTATAATCTACAAACAGTAATCATATGGACTACAATGCGTTTAGTAGCTTTTATAGATAGGCTGGTGTATGTAGTAAACTATGTTATTAGCAATACTTTACGTTTTTAGTGTAATGCTATAGTGCCTGATTATCCATTTATGACTCTTTATATTTTACGACATTCAACATTAGAAGAGTGTCAAAGAATTTACTTCTAAAATTCCGTTTGCATAACTCCGTCAGGCAAAGAAGTTCGCGAAAATTATGCAAGCGCATTCACAGCTCAGTACTGATTGCTTATCAATTTTTAGCAGTGTGTAGTGTAGTTTACACACGTCAATTTTTGTTAATGACAATTTGGTTCGTCAGTAGGCATCCAGACGGCGCCGGTTATCGCTAAATACGAACGTTTTCAATGGCACTACGGGTTGAAGAAAAACATGTTGATTTATTGAAACCAGTTTTTAAAAATGGAACACAACAATACCCAATAAAAATAAAATTGATGTTTAAAAATGCATTCGCCGTAGTAGTTTTTTATTTAAGCCAATCAACTTTTTAGTTGGCCATTATTACTGCTATTTTGTAAACTTTAGCACAGAATAAAATATGACCAAATATTAAATGGCTTTCCTAAAATATTCAAACTTGCGAATTCCTTTGAAAATGTCGGAAAATAAGCAATCAATTCCTAATTTTAATTTTCATGACATCCCTATTGATTTTTAGAATGCTTTAAAGAAAACACGAATGGCCTATCAGCCGAATTATGTTTTGTATGAGTGTCACGATCATGACCGTTCATCTTTATCTCATCAGACTTCGTGGCTTCTGGTGTCCAACTAGACACTATAAAAATACGGCTATAAACAGGACCCCCAAAATGTGACCTTTTTTCAAAGTACTATTCAACCACAACTGCTACATTGTTGTAAACCGCAGGGCCGAAGACAAAATACGCGCCTATCGACCATACAGTTCTGCATATCAGCAAAAAACCTAACTGTTGACTGTTATATTTTTGCAATAAAATTGTGTTTTTCATAGTCATCTCTTTTAAACATTGTGTCAGTTAAGACCTGTCAGCAAACTCGTAAACGACTTTAAATTCATCAGCAGCAGGTAAGATAGCTGGCTATCTGCAGGCTACACATTTAGATATCATGGGTGATCATTGTTTCCCTAATGGCGTTGAATGCTGTCAGGACAATTTTCCACGTGACTTATTCTTCCTTTGTGTCACCTAAAACAAGACCGTATAAAATAACAACCGCATCATCATAAACCACACAAGACTCTGAATTTTTGGTGCCACGGTACTAGAGAAAATCTCGAACCTCGGAACGTAAACAAGTCAGAAAGTATGTTTGTAAAATTTTATATTGTTACGATACATATATTTTTTAGTGGTTTTGATGTCATACTGGGTAATTTCATCTTATCTCTTTTCATTCCGAGTGTTAAGTTCTTTTTATGGGAGAAAATTACAGACGCCAAGGCGATAAAGCTGACAACACAGACAAGAATACAGTTGAAGGGGCTTTTATGCGTCAACGCAAAATGTAAAAGAAAAAAACGGATGTGTTGTACAAATAATGTTTTTTAGCCATTTTAGGAGTACGAAACATCAACGAAATTTTTTTTCAAAACGTTTGTATTTTCAAGCTTCTCTCCGGTTGCAAATCTTGCAAAGCTTGTCAACTTAAGTAATCCCGTAAAACAAAAAGTTACTAGTGTAAAATGATACTATCACCTATACCACGAACGAACGTCTCCTCTTGTTTTCAACCAAGCACAAAAATCTCTCGTAGCGACACAAAAACACGAGAAAACTGCCAGCAAAAAGGAGATTGTTCAAAGATAAGCTTAAATATACCGAGGGGGAAGGGGTATGGAGAATATGGTTCTATCTTTACAAACCGCTATATTCTAAGGAAAACGGGAAATGCTCCAAAGCTGTTGCCAGGAATAAGACTCAAATAATAACCAGATTGCATCTTGACTTCATTGTACTTGTTACTTGTTTTGTCTTTTGTCACATGCAATACATTGTGTCATTCATCTTTCGTTTCGACTAGAGCCGTGCAAAATATCCAGTGAAATAAATGAGTATAAAAAACAAGTAAAAACCGGCTTTTTGCAGAACAGAAACTAATGAAAGCATGTTCTGAATTTTCGTCTGGCTTTAGTATAATGGCTTTCGTCTGGATAGTATAATGCAATGTACTATCCAAGCTAATCAACATTTCCCCGTAAACAGCATTGGCAGATCTCTTGCAAACACTGAAACCATTTTGCCATTTTAAAGTAGCAGTATTAAGTAGCTTCAGAATTTTGATTTTGTTTGATTAGCAAAGTTTCTTCTACAATCAAATATCCAAATTAATTCTGTTTTTTATCCATGTCAGAGGAACGTTTTTCAGTCCGATCGGCGATAAGTTTGTGTAGGCGGTAAGTTTTGTGTTTAGATTGTTGCTGGTAATATTTCATAAAACATGTTTGTTTATGAAATAAGCATATAAAAAGGAACAACATCCAAATTTGGGTGCAGTTTAATCCGCAATACAATATTTTCACTATTCATCTCCCAGTCGAAAATGAGGAGGCGATAATAAAAAAATCTAATCTTGTAGCCTTTCTCCTCACATTCTAACCCTATTCTTATCTTTTTTTTCGCAAGACGTGTTTTTCGCAAGATTTTCTTCGCATCTCCCAAGATGACTTCTCAATCGAGCCTAAATTTACTCAGTAAAACCTGTGATTTATTAGATATACATACACGCAGCTTATTATTTTGTTTGTGCCTAAATATAACCTATAATAATATTTTAGCTCAAGCTAAGTATTTACCAAAGGATAGGTTATCACAACAAAACCAAAGTCAATATTGACACGTACATCCACCCAAAAAATATTAGCCTAAGCTGTATTCTAAAGCCCAGAAAATCATCTCTGACCAGATTACGTGAGCCTAAGACTACGTTCAAATGTTGCCTTCAACTCGAATGAACCTTGTAGAGACGACTCTGACGTTGACGTGAGTAACCGGCCGGCTCTTGGAAGGAACGAGAAAAAAAAACACATCAAATCACATCATGACTTGATTTTTGTGCTTCTTTCGCTGGCTTTTCTGATACAAAGATACAATTTTTCTGCTCGACTGCATATCTCCTTCATGGTTTATAGCTGTCTTATAACTTATGACTCTTATGACCATCTTCTGTGGTGTACTCCATTTAGTACAGGGTCGCCTGTTAACATCTTACCGCTCACCAACACGAGATCAACGCTTATTGGTACGATGTTTATATATACACCGCATACACTACGGGTGAAGGTAGTGGACCTTCTTACTGGTAGATAAATGATAATAAAGTGTTTTAAAGGCGAGATTTCAAACGCCCCCGAAATAGAAACAGCCGTCGAGAAAAGTCATAAAAAGGCTGATGATGAATAAAACAGTTTAACACTAAAAGCTATTGTTTTTGAATAAGTTTTTTTTTCAAAGAGTGCGTGAGTAAGATGCAATGTGACATCATATCGAATTTTCGCAGGGGATGATGAGCAAGCAGTTTCGCAAGAAAAGATTTCGTTTCATCTGCTGTCTGCAGTGGCGCCTTGCTCATTAGCTCGCTGTAATTGAACCCCAAAAAGATATCCAGAAAGACCTGAATTTTTATAGCATTGTTTTATCATTAATAAAATGAGTGCTTTTTGATATCTATCTTGTGTCATAAAAAACTTGAGCCTTTTAGGCTTTTTAATTACTTGTCATAAAAAACTATCCAGTCCAGTGTTACCACTCTGTAAACTCTTTGGTGGTCTTAGTCTTGATGAGTAGCAAATTTTCGCTGTCTCTTCAAAATTTAAAAAAGCTTTTTGTGCACTTTTTTTTATTTAAAAATTTTGCGTAAAAGAAGGGCCTATCTGGTAGTTATGTTGAACGTGCCGAAGCAAAGTCATGACTTTGTACTTAATATTAATTATTTTGACGACTTCGTAGCAAAAACCCTGAAAACACGCTTGTTTGCAGTGTTCGTGACCAGAAGAAGAAAAAAACCTGTGCCATGCGCGAAATATGAGGTCCCAATTTATTCACATCAGTCAGACGGGTGAATTTGGGAGATCTTTCTTGCTATCCCTAACCTTAAGTCAAACTTACCATGAAAATTTGTAAAATTCGGTAAAAATGGACGCCTCTAGGGCAGGAACTTTGAGAAATCTTCCAGCTTTCCATGAAGATAACCAAGAAGAGGAAACTTTCTCGACAGAAATTTAATGCTTTACATAACTGGCCTCTTTGAGATATAACTAGTAAACGACGAGGATACACGACGTGCGTGCCTTTAAACTCGGTATTTTACAGGCAAACTGCTCTCGGTATAGTTCAACTCAGAACTGCTGTGGTAAACAAAAACATGAAGGCATAAACCTGCCGTTTCCCCTGGTAAAAATAGTTTCTATTTTAACGCTGATGCTGAATATGTTTAATTAGAAATCTACCATTTTATGCAGAATAATTGCTAGGTATATACCTGAGAGGTATCAGTTCAGTTCAGTTGCAAAAGTGAGATATGATTTAGCTTAAAGCTTTACATTTATCATTCGTACGAGAAACCCAAACAGTGAATCAGAATGTCGAAAAGTAGAAACAAACACTCACTCAGATGTGTTACTGTACTCTCAATTGGTCGTGACTAATGAAAAACGTCGTATAGTAGAACTTTCCATCAAAATTAGTGAAGTTACGTTTTTATTTGCCTTACTCTTTTGGAGGGCCAGCTCTAAGATGTTTACTTTTTTTGTCAGATGCGTTTTGCATTTTAAATAGGAGTAGTTTTTCTGATGAGGGATATCTGTCAGAGCCTAGCCAGTTGAGTCAGATCACGTACAGCTTTTGTAGCGGAATACAAGAGCAAGAGCAGTTTAGCTCGTAAATCTGACAGTAAAAATATGCCCCAAAATTTCATATTCATCCTGCGTATCAAAACTTGTCCAAATTCATTTGATTAAACAGTTTATCTTGAGGACAAATGCATGCACAAATCCAAAACCGTTATTCATACGAAAACTTGGGAGAAATGTTTGCTATTTCTGGTTTAACACTGCGATTCAGGTGAATAGATGTCTACAGAGTGTGTGCGAAGAATTTCCTAAATCTCAAAAGCATAATATGCGTACAATAGGGAGATCTTTCTCCCTTTCCCTGTACTGTGGACTAAGTTCTTTAAAATGAAATGCATGCGACTTTATTAAACCCTCGTCTGCATTTTTTTCTTTCATTACCAGAAATTCTTCACATGTTTTGAATGGCTTGTCAAATCAAATGCTGTCTCTTAAAAAATAATGATGCGATAATGGTCTTTCCTGAAATTCCCTCTTCAAGATTTGTAAATATAAATACCGAGCCACATCCCGCATAACACACAAACATTCAAGCCATGTCTTAAAAGCATTTTTGCTCCAAAGAAAACTATTTTCGTTTCATGTAAACTTAGCAGCAGCAGCATCAATAACCAAAAATCCTGTTGACATCTTTTCTTTAACACTCCCAACGTATTTGGAAGTAGTTTTGAATAGGCATCTCGCCAAAGAAAAGGCACAAATCATCTCCAAAGCCTGGTAATTAGATAGACCCAGATTGGTAATATTCGTTATCCTTTCTAAGTTCATTACAATAGCACTTGTGCGAGCTGTCAAGTTTTCATTCTAAAAATGGCATCCGTTTCCGAGGTTTTGAATGGAATCAGAGGAGGTTTGTTAAGTTCTGAGTGCGCTTCGGTTGTACACGCAAAAGGACCAGATGTGAATCCTCTTTCTGCATCTTTTTTTCTCCTCCTACCATGTTCACATCTGTTGTTGACGGCTGTGGTAAAAATGAACTCATCATTGGCGAGTTATCATCATCGGGGGAGAAATATGAGTCACATGATGTTCCGCTTAAAAATTTTCACTACATCCATGTAAATACTGGCGACAGCTTGGTGTGCCTTGGAGACTTATCCTCGTTGTCACAATTGATGATAGACATCGTATAAAGACGCTTGAGCTTATTCTCGTGCTCATTTGACAATCGCAGCTTAATAAAGGAATGGAGGCATATCAGTAAAAACCTAATCAGTAACTTTTGTCTTATCTATACATTGTAAATATAGTACATGCATCCGGTTTCAGGTATGAAAACTTGTTTCAAACCCGGACAGGTATAAATTTAGAAATGATTCGGACACTTGAAACCATCATAAATGTTATTTTAAAAATTCATAATAATTATGGTAATCATAATCATGTATTGCCCTTGTACAAAATATGTCCCTCACGTCACGACCAAACCACCAATATATAAATCACTGTAAAACCATTGTCAACTTTCATTGTTAATTCCATTTATAAACCCCATAACTGTGGTTTTAAAACCAAAACCTGTACCAACTCAAGTGTGCCCAGTGAGGGATGAGTAACAAGAGATGATAATGTCACGCTAGACACAAACACAAATAACCTTCAGTGGCTAATAGATAGTCTGTCTCGCGGAAAATCATGTCTTGATTCAGCACAAGGGAATTTATAGGGCCTGAATAAAAAATCAATCTTGAAGATCACTTTAGATTAATTCATCAGGTCATGCCGTTCTGCAAGCCTCGATAAATAAAATTTATAGTGCAAAACGTGAATGAACCTCAGAGCTTCCAAGTCGAGATCATGGCCAGCGCTGAAAAATTATTCGCGTCTATTTTTCTTCAAAATCAATGAACAGCGGAAATTACGTATTCAAATTCATTCATGCACGTCAATCTCTCAAACGTCCCAGTCTCGATGCTCAGATTCTTTCATGGGATTCTTCTAAGAAAAACTTATCCATGCAAAAATAATCGCACCCATTTTCTCTCGCCAACGATACCAGCCAAACTTGGTATGACAAGCAATTAAAAAGGAATTTTTCACATTTTCACTCATATCATCCCCGATTTCACCTTATTACCTGGCAAAAAAAAGTCAGGTATTCATTTTTTACAGTCTTTGACAGGATAACCGTTCGATGATAGGATTAGCTTGACTTGTAAAAAATGGTAACAGGTAAAGGTCAAAATGCCATGAGCCGTGTTAGCCATTCTATTAAGATATTAAGCTGACCCAGCACCAATATTTCTTTTCTTTGCCATTATTTACCATATGGCCATCCTTTTCTTGACAGTTTATTTGCGTTACTTTTTCCGCTGAGCTGATTAATATGTCAATTCAATCAAAATAATATTTTCACCATGAATCCTCTTCGTGTTGTTGAAGGTAATGAGGGGGAATAAGCTTTATAGAGTGCAATTTTTATCGTCGAATGGCATGCACGATTGCAATTTATGGAACACACGCAGTAGGGGATCAGCATTTTTAGTAGAAGAAAAATAAATCTACCTATTCGTCAAATCCTGTCTGCAATCAAGTCTTTAAAATTGATTCCTCTTTTTTTTTGCTAATCGCATCTGTGCAAAAAATAATACTCCCAGCGTCACCGATACAGGTTGAAATAAGATTGAATTTTCCACCTATGCCCGAGAAAATTGCTGTTTTAAATTATCCTTCGGAGATGTAATATGACCGGCTTGATTAGCAATTCATTCTGATAAAATTAGGCGATCTATAAACGATATGAGAGAGAAAAAAGTCGGTGTTTTTCTTGGCCTATGCGCAAGCCTCAAGGTATAAGTCATCGATTAGAAATGTATCCAGAGCGATTTGTAAAAAAAGGAGTTATTTATGACCGACACGTCGTTGCATCAAAATGAATTCAATAATAAACATTTCAAGCATTATAAATTCATAGATTTGTCCGTCCTAATAAAAATTGTCCCACCTGCTTTGTTCCTCAGACGCATTGAAATGCAACAAGAAAAGGTTAGGTTTCTTTTTTGTAGATATTTTAGGGTTGAAAGTGATGCAGCGAAATACAAATCAGTCTTTTGATTCAAAAATCTAAAATAAATTTGCATAGTTTATAAGTTCGTTTTTATCCTTTTACGCAATATTATGCAGTTTTGAAAAGCCCGAGTTGACCGTGTACATGGTTGTGTATGCAACGGTTCTACAAATGTTTTCATACAAAATTTAGAAAACAATTGAATCTATTTTTTTCAAACAATAACGAAGTCTAGCAACTTTGCATTATTTGATTGGACTTTTTATTTTTGATTTTCAATAAGTTTAAACCCGGAATGAATGATGAGCGCCATAGCGGGCAGGCGGAGCTCAATGATTATTTTTCCGAACTCCAAAAAAATGTTAATCGCCTTTTACGAAACTTGAATTCAAGACGAGGATCTAATGTTTTTCAATACATCAATCAAAACCTGCACTTGGGATTTTTTATTGCTTATTACTTTTTTCCCAATTTAGAAAGAACCGCATAAGATGGCATTGCATAGCAAAGCAGAAGCCGTAACTATTTTTTATTATGGCCACCAAGATTGATTAGATTTATTGTTTATGAGCAATATTCGTCTGAAAATTATGACACCATGGAAATCAACGAGAATAAACTGGAAGCTGGCAGGAAAAAATCATAAATTGCTCTATTTACTCCGATCAAATTTCACATATGCACAGACTTCGTAATTCCTAAAGAAGTTTCTTACTGCCAACTGCTAAGAATAAGATTTTGCAAACACTAAACTATTCTACAGAACTTGCGAAATCTCCGCATATTTATTTTTCGCCAAGGGAAATTATGCGACATGAAGACAAGTTGAATATTCAGCGATCAAGCATATAATTATCGGCATGTTCAACTTTTCCATCATTCCATTTTTAATGACCAACTTGTCCACATGTACATTATTTTTTTCTTTGCGGCAATCATTCAACTTTAATTTTTTTAATCCAAAGTCCAAATGTAGGTGGTTGACACAACAAGTTTCAAGGTTAACGTAATTTTCGCAATGTTGATGGTTCCCTCTCACTCTATGTAGCAGTTCTACCAAGCAACAATCAAAATCTTTATGTAGAAATGTTTTAAAAAATCCACATAGTTTTGCACAAAGCGGAGTCTTTTTTCTTTATATTTTAAAATCTGGTAAATTTTCATTCACAAAAATTCCAAGTTTTACTCCCCGCGGAGTTTTTTTCTCATTTTTTTTGAGAATACAAAACAAATGTGTATTTCAAGACGACACATGAATGATGGGAATGACTCATCCTAAAACCAGTCAAGTTGACAGGTGATACTAGACAAGAATAAAACTAACACCTTTTCCAAATCCTAATTTGGCTACTTTACTCCTTCCTCTCACTCAAATATCACAAAATAAACTTGGTTTTTGGGAAGGAGAAGGAGTACATTTTGCTATACATACAACAACACTAGATTTATGAACGGTCCTCGTTACTCAGCCACACAAAAAACGTCCCATTCTCATACATTGTCATGCGTGCTCCTTGAACCCGTTTACCTAAACATTTCACAAACATGACCATCAATATTTTAACAAGAAAACGTCAACACACCTTAAAATCCATTACCTTTTTGACTAATCCATCCAACGGCTAGACTGTTATCTTTTTTGCACAAATTTCCCCGCAAAACACAAAATACAACATTCCTCTCTGTTTTGTTAAACACAGGCTTGTATTATGTATTATTATTATTATTAATCCCGTAAACAACTAAGTCTTGCTGAAGGATTTTACGTAAAGTCGAGAAAAAACTTCATTATTTTTTCATACCCAACATTATTCATGAAAAAATACTCTTCACAAAAGAGTTGTTTCGTTCCCTCGTCCCCATCAAACAAATCTGCCACAACAAACACAAACCACGCTACTCACTTACCGCAACAAAGAAAATAAAATTGCGAGTGGTTCTTGCAAAAAAAAAAGAAGATTATTGTTAAGAGTGCTGTCCACAAACGTTGACTACGTAAACTTCTTCGAGTATTTTAGCGGGGATCGTATATTTGTGTGGTATACCAGGTTTCTCTTCGTACATATTTCATAATATTTATATTTTCCGGCGGAGATGAAAATGTTTCTTGTCCTGATTCATTAAATACGTTTTGGCTGTATTCTAAATTAACCGGTGTATAATTCAGAACTATTCCAGACAATCCACATATGAGGATTTTTTTCTATTCCCAGCCAATGTTTTTAAGCTACACAAATGTTTATCCTGTTGGTATGTGCAATGCACATTGTTTATGCATTGTTTCATTACATTTTCCCACTATTTATTCAAAAGATAATTTCAAGATGAAAATCAACTCACTCAACAAGACTCACACACACTCACAGACAAAAATACTTGCACAAATTGCAAAAAAAATCCTTGGGAGTATCCGTTCCTGTCTTGTCCACGTGTAAAAAATAACTTGACCTTTTTTTTCTTACCAAACTAGATTTTTATCCAAGTTTTCCAATCGTTATTTGTTTTTGTTTTCTTGCTAAAGACAAGGAGCACCGGCTGTCTTTACGTGAATTACCATTTTGAATATATTTTATGCATCCTTCAAACTTATAACTTCACTGATTGGATTTATTCGATGTAACCCATTTCGGTATCCTTTCGAAACGATATTCTTTGCTTGAAAAAGAATCTTTTTCTCTAAAAACTGGTTTGTTTTCTTCTTCTGAGAAACTGAAGAGAACAATGTCCAGTTTCTATTTTTTTTAAAGAAAAGCTTATGTTCAATATTGTGCGCTAACATAACAGTTTGATTCTTCAATTCCCGTCACGAGCACGGGCTCTCTCCTCTCTCTGTCAACGCTTGTTTGCAACTAAGCTGGAATGTGGATTCTCACTCCAGACAAGCCTCACCGGTATATTTTCTTTTCCTATATCCTTCCCATGCTTTCCACACTGAAATTTTTTAGCAGTTTTCTTTATAAAGAATACTGTGCATATTATTTTTGTACAGTTTCATGTTGTTCTCCGCTTTGTCAGCGTCAGCTCCATACTGCTACTTCAATCTCTAAGGAAGGACACGTCTTGTAAGAGTAGGTTTTTATATAATGCGAAAAATAGTTAAGCTCTGGCAACGTACACATTGGCTCCGGCAAAAGTATATGATATCATTTTTTTGGAACGTTGTCTCAGAGTACAAAAGAGTCGCCAGGATTTTTTTTGTTTGTTCTTTCGTAAGACAGTCTCAAGAAAAAAAAAACTCCTGAAGGTGTATTTAAAGTACACCAAGCCAGAATAGATGGATGAGCTAATATTATTCATGGATGGATCACACATGAACACACGCAGAAAAAGAGTTTTGCTCAGGTGGCAACGGCAAGGCACGCACACACAGCCAGTAAAACAAAGCGTCTCTATATTTTTAGTCATGCAACGACATTACTGTAAAAGATGTGCAATCCTGGAGCGTTTTTTTTGTGTGGAAATCCTCCAGTGCAGTTGCAGAGCTTCGCTGGAATAGGGATTTAACGATGACGCGTAACTTCGAGCTAGAGGCTCTATTATGCAAAAGTCTAAACCATACAGGGATGTTGAGAAACATCTCTCCTCGTTGAATTTTAGAAAAATCATAGCTAACTTTAAAAACGGACGGTTATTGATATTACGCTGTACATTTCAGGGAAAGATGTGCGGAGAATAAACCAACATTCTTGTGATATTTTTGTTTATACTTTTTAATAACTATAATTTTCCCGAACTCTATTATAAACAAGACAAGACAATTTGCATTAGCATACGAAAAAGATTGTGAAATATGTAAAGAGCGTGCTAACTATACGGAACGCGACATTTTTTGTTTTGTTTATCATTGTCTTCTCTCGATGATCACCCTTGTTTGCTATTAAAGAAGGGAAAGAAAAGATCAGTCACGGAATGGAGTATTGAGCATAAAAGTAACCCTAGAAACGGGATGTCTTCCATAAAAACTCTACTTGAGAGTAGTTTTTATCCTCCCTATCATGATGGATCCCTGCTTCTTTGCACTTATCTTCACTATTGTGTGTGGCACTCTAGTAAGGAAATGGTATCATGGAATTAGAACTGGAAAGACAAAATCAAAAAAATAAAGTGGGGGACGGAGATGACTCGTTTTTATTTTTGGTGTGGAAGAACGAAGCAATTTTTCGTTATCAAAATGCAATAGGGTTCTATTTTTAGTGAACCGAATAAAGATTACCCTCAAGAGTATTGTTACTCTGATTGACTTCCTATTTGGGGACCAAGATTCCTCCAAGTTGGAGTAGTCACGCCATATTTTGTCACAGCACAAAAAAAATATCGCTTAAACTTTTAAATAACAACGCAAGAAAATGAATTATAGACTAAAATGGACGTATATTTATAGTGTTGGCAGTGGCATAGGGATTAGAAAAAATATATAAATTGAACAAGCATTTTTTTTTTCTGGGACAGACTAAATCCTTGTTGAAGAGAACTCCGAGCTGCTGGACTCAATGAGGATGAAAAATAAATGAAGTGGACTTAATTTTCTCTCCAAAACCGGATACATTTTTTTGTTTTGCGCGTTAGACTTTGCCACTGAGAACCATCAAAGAGGAAATTCTAAAAGTGAGTCAGAAGTCTTTCGAGTCTTGTCAGACTTTAACTAGTCATTTTATTGTTTATATCTGGTCGTTTTTGAGGTTGACTGGAATATCTCACTTGGAATTACTCCGCTTTCTTGGTTTAATCTAGGAGAAAGAGCTGTTCTATATTTTGTAGTTTGCCAGCATTCCACTAATCACTTGGTGAATATTGCATGAAATGTTGGGCCGTAAACAAGATCAAAGCTGCCAAAAATGGGGGCTATTTGGCGCAAAATGTGTTTCAAAATGTATCCGTTATGGGCTAATACATTTTTTTCTTATGGAGGCTCCACAACACAGAGTAATCCATTCAAATTTTAAATATTGATATGTAATCTCTGCATGGTAATCACAGGAGACATCATCATCCTGGCTCGACAAGAACCTAGTTTAATCTGTGCTGAAGTTGACTTAATCGACCTAAATTGGCGATACTTACTTTTTATTTTGCAAGTTCAGAGGAGTGAAATTTTTTCCAGTCTTGTTTCGCAATGTCTGTTCCTGTCTCTACCGCTTCCCCCAAAAAAAGTACCTCATTCATGACTATTCAATAGACTCACTTTTTTGCAAAAAATTTCAATATTTAAGAGGATTTCATGAGAGGAAAGTCACAGTTCAATTTTGTTTTCGTATGGATATGCCACACATGTTGGAATAAATCAGGAGCATTCTAGAATATTTCTGTATAATGGAGGGTTTGAAATGTCACCACACCACATTTATGTCACTACAAACACTCTCCACTGACAGTTCCAGATACATATATTAATATTACGTGCATACTTTTCTACTTCGAATATATTGCTTTACTTCTGTCAAGTATCAAAAAGGGAATTCATTCAAATAGGCTTTTTTCATTTTCAAAACAGGGTTGGTGGGAAACATGTCCTCATTTAAAAAAATACATATCTATTTTACCAATCGCCATAGTTTTTGCATACTGCCTCTTCTTTTACTTTGTTTACGGCGAGAAGTTTCTTGATATTCCTGTACTCTTTCCAGAAAATATGTTGTCACCCCGACAACGCATTTAAAATTGATAGAAAATGTTACCAAATCCATACCGTATGTGGCGGTGACAACTTTTTTCCCAAGGCTCTCGTCCTGATGAACTGCTCCATGACTCTCCATTAAAATGAATCAACTTCAAAGGCGAAACGTAAACAAAAACCTAGAAGACTACATATTTTTTGGAGCTCGCACGCAGGCAATCCATCCTTTTTAATTTTACATTTTCATGTTTGAAACTCTCATCGAGAAAATGATGAAGATCTAAAGGACGCAGAGAGACAAAAACATTCATTCATTTTCCATCCCCTTTTCCTTGTTTTGTAAAGACAAAAATATCCAGTGCAAGATTGCTGGCGAGATGTTTGTTACACTTGAGTGATCTGTTGAAATGCGCCAATAA
>VICI01002244.1:0-17446 GCA_019593645.1 Akabosia matsudoensis | reverse complement strand
TCTAACTCAATTTTCCATTTTCCCATTTCTTTTGTCTTATTGTAAGTGGCTGGCTGGCAGACGGGCCACAAAGTAACTCATTTCGATGAATTTTGTATGGGAAAGTTGGGACAGCTATTTTATATGACTTTTTCATTTACACACACAGTATAACATATTATTACGAACTTTGGCATCGGAAATTTAACGAGAAAAAAAGTTTAGCTGTCAAAACTATCTTACTTTTGGAACTTTTGAATTAGAGACAAAGGTACAATCGCCATAACAACTCCAGTAATATTCAAAAAGAAACATGAATCGTTAGCTAATTGTGAAAGTAAATTTTACTGGCTGCAGAGAAAACGATTATGTTGGGCTTTAAACCAATTT
This sequence comes from Akabosia matsudoensis, assembly GCA_019593645.1. NCBI lineage: Eukaryota > Metazoa > Arthropoda > Collembola > Entomobryomorpha > Paronellidae > Akabosia > Akabosia matsudoensis. The sequence continues at coordinate 17,077 of VICI01002244.1, read as the reverse complement.
AAAATCAATCTATCAATCTTTGAAAAAGTACATTGGTGAAAAGCAGGCCTGACGATTACACGTTGATATCTAATACGTTTTGCGTACATGTAAAAGTCGTCGTCATGTCATGTGTTAATTATGCACAAAAAACCATTTGCTTTTTCCTTTGTGCAAAGTAACCAAACAGTACGTAAATATCATGAACACCAAGTTTAAGGTTTATTGTTAGGAGAGCTAACAGTGTTAACACACTTTATGGGCAATAGACGTACGAACAATGCTTTATCTGCATCCATATAGATACCGTAAATCCTCTCAAGATCGCCGGGATCAAGAGGCAAATTTGAAATTTCGCCGGATCTCCAAAGATCGCCGGGTACCAATAACTGTAAGAAAGTGGTGGTTATAAAGCTGAGACACGAGATGTGACACATTTAGCAAAGAATATCGACGAAGAGCACGTCATTTAGAGAGAAATAGTGATTGAAATTGACGACAAGGATTATATTGATATTACTTTTTTTATGAATAATCATACGGTTTGAGACACATCCAAACCAAAATTTTAAATTTCGCCCGGGTCTCCAAAGATCGCCTGGTTACTACTTATCGCCAGGGGCGATCCTTAGAGGATTTACGGTACGTCTGTATGGTGGGCTAGTATATCCAAAGAAACTTAAAGTTACGTATTGCGTGCAATGATAACTGGTAATGAATCAAAACAACACCGTGGATTCGAAATCCTACACCAAGTTGAAGTTATACACTTTACCCTTCGTCTCACCCTTTTAGCTTTTATAGCCGAATAACAACAGAGGGCACAGACATGACAGTAATAAGCAATAATAGTATGAACACGCAGTAATTTGACAATCATTATCACTTCAAAAGGAAAACGAGCTGGTTGATGATATTACAACTAGACACGTTACAATTTCGTTTGAGGCAGACATTGAAAAATCATTCATTTCTAGTAAGAGCCTTTATTCTAGGGATATAACAATTACATATGTTCTCCCAACAACACAAAATAGAATTTGGAATCGGTCTAACCTTGCACGGACATGAGGTAAAATACCTCAGAGGCCTATTCTATGAAAGCATTTATGCGGCTGCTTATGTATGTAGCTAGCTGTCCAATCCAAACTGTCTGATTTAAGATAAATAAAACGGAACTCCCGACAATCTGGTAATGCAAATGGGACCAAGAAATTTCCTGGCACAGCATTTATGCTTGATTGATTTCTATCCCACAGTATTTGTTACTCATTATATGATAAACCGCCATAGGCATATTTTCTCTTCGAGTCCCTCGTCTGAGGGCTTAAATATTCAAAATTGGCTTAGTACAGTGAATCTATCGCCACAGAATAAAAACTGGCAAGGTTTCATTTCGAAAACGCCAAGGGTGCAAATATTATCACAACTTCAGCTTTTTCAATTTTGCTTGGTTAAATTTGCAACAAGATGAAAGACATCCATGAAAAGGATACACACGCACATGACGACGGAGCTGCAATTTCTCTGTTGTACTTAAAGTCATACACAAGCCCCATCCGAGGAAGACTAGACGCTTAATCAATACTTCTTTAATTCCTGGTGCGCATCGTTTAACACTTTATAATTCGTCTTTTACTAATACTAACAATCAATAATATGTAGTAATATACTGTAGATATAAGTGGTACAATTATAATCCCCATTGTTCCTTGAACAGCTTTGGCTTATTCTCTTAGTCAATATGGCTCGGCGGGAGGTCCCTCTAGCATTCATCAACATCCACTTTGCACATTTTTCGATCAATGCGTCTCTGTTACACTGAATAAATATTAAACATTTTACAGCTTGTACAAATATGGACAGCAATGAAAGCTGAAAAAGCAACACTTTGTAAAAATATATTCGTGGCTGTGAAAGACTCATTCAGGTATGCATTTTTCTTTCTATAGAGCCTTCGTCACAAAAGGAAACAAACGAGATATGTGTTCATCCGTACCATGGTTTTTATTTTTCTCATTTTGGTAAGCCTATTTAAAGCTGAGAAATCTAAATACGCATTATCACGCACGCAAAGACATTCAATCAGATGGAATAAACTGATCTATTGTTGAGCGCGTGAGGAATTTGGTAAAGCTCATTAGGCACTGGCAACTCTGGCTTGTATTTCAATCTGTTCGCTGCAAATCAGTTTAGCATCACAGGTGTGCCATTGGAGAAATGATGAAACAATTTCAAAACTCATTACCTTTCTTGATCTTAATCCGTAAAAAATCGCGCTAATATATTCGCGTTCTTTTGAGCTACACGTTTTTTTGGCGTTATCGGCCATAGATCAAGTATTAAACCAAACTTAACTATTTATTAATGTATGCCGTTTCAATAATCCTTGTCGAGGAAAAGTTGATTTGGCTCTGCTGGATTTGATTTTTAACTATTTTGTATTTACATACAATTCGTTCGAGTTCTTTATACAATACAAAAGACGGTTTTCCGCGTGTGTAAAATAATAATAAAAAGCATACACCTTTCTTTGTACTTACTTCACTGACAATATAATTGATATTTTATACGGTTCACTAGGCTGAGATGCGGAAAGAAACCCAAGTAATTGCTTCGACTCTCCAAGGTACAGAGGTAAGAGTACATTCTGTACATATTTCATGATCTGTTTCCCTTTGCGCAAATTTTCCCTGTCGACACTTCGTTTTCAGGCTCAATCAGTATCGGTGCTAGAGATCACTTGCAGCTTACAATTCTCTCAGGCTGGCATGATTTCTCTATTGTATTCTAATTGAATTTCGATATATAAATCCTTGTCTCTATCTGCGTTCACGTCTTCGTCAAGAGTCGATCCCATTTCCATCAAGATTGCAATCTTTTTTTGGTAACAAAAATGTTGAAGAGAAAAGCGAATGTTTAAGTTGATCCTGGCCTCTTGCTACTCCCACTTCTTTTCATATTGAAGCATGTATTATGCAAAATTATTGAATAGTTTGAGATGAAGTCTGAAAGTAATCGAAAACACCATCTCTAGAGTAATCTTTGAATACTAAATTCCAATATAATCACTACTACATAATATACATCGAAAAGTTTCGTACATATACGCCAATAGCAATTGAACGATGCACCATTAATAGAGAAAATGGCAATTGTCAAGGTGTAATAGTGATACAACGCTTCTGCTCCTGTCATCTTTCTATGTATCACGTCCCGACGTGAAGCAATAATCGACTGGTTAAGGGAAGAAGCATGCTTATGCATATTCATTGTATCGAGGATGTTAAACTTACGTTTTTATTCGTATTCATCCCCCGTCCCAGTCAACTTTCCGTCACTATTCCTGCAAGTCTAATGACAGACGGCAATAATAATAACAACCAAAGAACAATTACAGAATGGTGAGCATCATAGTCATTGCGATTATCATACTCATCCCTGTCGATATAACAGAGAAGACTGTGTACACCGTGAACGGAACTGACAATGCTTCTCTCACAACCCGTTGTATCTAATAACATTCATGCTAAAAAATCTCGTCAAATGTTAAAATCTCAATTGGCATGCCGTACAAGATGCCATCAAGTTTCTAAATTCGCCTTTCAAAGATCGAAACTAACTGTTCTAAGCTAGACTTAGAATGCATAGATCATCTACTCCAAATCTACATTCTGCATGCAATGCGCACATCTCAGATCACAGGGAAACGAGCAATTTCCGCTTTCTTGGGTCTTGCATCATGCGTGTTCTTTCTGCCAATCTTAAATGCCATCTTAATCACTCATTCTTCAATTATTGCTAGAGAGAGTTGGACTTGGAGGATATAGAGTAACGAAAAACGAAATCCAAGCTTAACCTTTAGTTGACCAATGTTGCCCTCCCGTTGCTTCTTCTCGATAGGAAAATTATTTTCTGTCCGAATCAAGACTAAATTCGTAAACGTATGAGAAACGATCCTTACAAAATTTTTTAGAAACATTTATTGGAAAAAAGGATATTTTCTGAAACGCGGCCATGAAAATCACTTCTGACTTTTGTAAGATATTGCTTGAATCCTCAAGGTTTAAAAATATATGAATGATGGATCGTTGCTAGTAATGCTAGTGTACAAATTTATAGTGCTGATTCGCAATACAACGGAATATAAAAATTGTAATTTCTTCGAAAGGGCAAAAGTATTTTTTAAATATAGTAGGCGTCTCTTTTGAGTAAAACTTGCCGTCACAAAATTGAAGCATGACCATGAGGAATTTTTTTGCACCAAAATAATTCATTGTTGTATGTTATGCCGTTTCAATTCTTGCATTTCCATATTCATGCGGGGCACTATGTTCTGAAAACCATTTTCGGCACTTAACGATATAAAATTCAGATCAGAATATCGAGCGGTGTCAGTAATGATTTATTGCTGTTTAGCGAATATGCACGATATCATCATATTATGCAAAAACAGAAAGGTCAAGAAAATGTCCAATCGTCAATAAGAACGCGCCATCTTTGGTTGATGTTCAAGTACATACAAGTTCTGCAAGTTATATATACCCGTCGATATTTTCGTTATTTCACCAAATTCATGTCGCTATCTAATTAATTTTAACTTTTTGTATTCTTTGTAAGGTACTCTGTCAAAGCTAGTACATAGCTATCAAAAGCTGCGTATGTACTAAAAACGGAATTGATTTTTTAAACAAGCCGGCAACAGCAATAGGAACTTAAGTGACATGGATACTAAAGATACAAAAAACGTGTGGACACTACAAGAATCATGAGCCGAGAAAATGACTTGATCCGTGTCTGTCTTGACAAGAGAGACACTTTCACATGTCGTTATATTTGCTGACTTTGAACTACATTCCAAAGCAAAAATGTTGCACAACTACTGACAACTGAGACGAGAAAGTCGTCATTAAAAACTTAAAGGAAGGACTTGTCGCACTAGTAACACCAAACAACTGCGCCAACCCTGCACCACACTATTTACATGGAGACGGAGACATGTATACAGGCACATCGGTGTAAGCAGCAATATTGGCTCATCACGTCGATGATACAGAGGAATCTCTTCGAGCATCATGAATCATGAATCATGACATGACGGGTAAGTAGTACATGATGCTGAAGCGAATCGAAAATTTCAAGAGGTGATCATGAAGGGAATAGTAATACGACCAACATCAGCACATTATGGTAGTAAGGTTATAGTATAAGATTCTAGAAATCATCGATATCGATACCATAGTACATCGATGCCTCTAATTTTTATACTGTCAACAACGTACTATAGGCAACTATTTTAATTTGTATGTTTGTACAAACAGCAGCTTAAGTTGAGTCTCAAACGTCTTCAACAAAATACTTGTGGTTGCCTAGGCAAAAGGGAATTTGATAAAGGAAGTGTGCACAAGTATAGCAATTGAAATATCAAGTGGATTGTAAAACACGAACCTAGAATAGAGAGAGGACGCTAACGTCTTCAATTTGGATATATGCTAAGATACCAGTATAGTACCAGGTTAACTTATAGTACCAGTATGATACGACTCATTTATAACGAAGAGATCTACAACGTATATTGTCAGAAAACCAATCGAGAAATTAACATCAGCAGGTAAAAAGTTTCCTTATTCTGAACTGGTTTACAAAATATCCTTCAGAAGTAAATTTAATGATTTAACCATAAACCTGAGAAAGACTTCTGTACCATGAATTTGTGCGACTCCATGGCCCGGATCTGGGTAAAGTAAACGCACGCAATATTGAGCTTCAGTTAAAGCCTGGAGATGATGACACCGTTTTATTCCCGTATACATTTCCAAGTCAGTGAACGTGCTCAAAATTTTAACGAAACTATAAACAGTATTCCAGTTCATGCTTATTAAATGCCGACAGCGGCGTTTTACCTTTCGTGGCATCTATTGCCGTAGGGATTAAAAAATTTAGTATCCGATTCTGCAGATGCGCGCCGAAGCAAGCTGGCAAACTTTTTGTGCATTGTTCACTTGTGCAACATTTCGCAGTTACCCTTAGAAATATGGTAATATTTTCGTATCCGTTGGAAACCGTTCCCATATTTTGCCTTTCTTTTTACACTTCGAAAGTGGTATGGAATTACGCGGAGCTACATCTATATCTCTGTACGTGTTCACAAGCTTTCAACATTTGTTACGAAAACGATAAACAACATAGGCACTAACCTAGCTTAGTAGATACAAACAAAAACAAGCGAAAGCAACCAGAACAAAAGGAAAAGTTATTACCACACATTAATCACTCCTACAAAGAACAACCCTATCTGCAGATCTAACGCATCAAAAATCCTAGCAGACAGGAAGAATACGAGCACCGAGTCGTTGTCACTTTTTTTACTGCATAAAGAAAAGTCCAGACATATATATTTCACGATCGGCTTGATTTTTTATTAGTTGACGAACCTTGTATCTTCGATTTTTCTTTTTGGCGAGAAAACGTTTATGTGACAGAGGCACCTTGAGAACGACATCAATCCATTTTCGCCACCATATCGTAGCTTTAGTGCTAGGCATTCGCCGATGAGACAAAAAGACCAACATTCTTCCTCCTACAACTGTTCGACACATATATTATTGAGCTGAAAGTATGAGTATTCATCAGCTATATCATGCAGCGTTTTAAAAAGTACGTGAAGCGTTTATGACCAACTTAGCCGATTATTTCAAATATAGGCAACATAATTGGCATTTCGAAGTTTTTCTTTTCAGACACTGGGCACTCTGTCAGCGATGGTAAGTACATCATCGCTAAGGTAGATATAGAGTCATGATTACCAGTCTATAACCATATTGATGCATATCTTATTTAATTATTGAAATTTAATAAGCAAGAAATTACATCTCATAAAATCTGGTAAGTGACGCTTTCGATTTGTTACAATTAGTAAATTAATACTTTTTTAGGAGTCAACCTATAATAATGACATTTCTGTGATGAGATTCCTTTTGGCTACACGAAAAATAACGCTTTCTGTGTACTCTGTACGGGCAGAGAAAGATAGGTTGAACAAGGAGTTTAAGTCCCAAACTAAGCCAATTTGGCCTTTTGTGTTGCATGGCACTGGCACACACCTTCTAACTTCCAGATGCAATATGTTAGTGGACCTGCTGTTAGTTGACACTGGCAAATACAACTTCTTCCCATTACTTCTTTTGATAATTTCAAACCGTGAATTCAAAAATACGCGCATACTGATTCGGGATGTGCTGTTTAACCCATCTATTATGGCTATATTATTAACAAGGTTTGTCTATGGATGTACTTTTCTTTACATGACAACTTCTTTGCTCTCACAATCTGTCTTTATGTTTTTTAAGAATTCTCTTTTGCGTTTCTCTTCCCAGTATATGCTGAGGATCAAAGGTTCTTCTGAATAAACTATAAGCTCCAATGTTCATAAAATAAGTAAGTGAAAGTATAAAAAAATATAGTTACATTGCCTTATGTATTCTAAGGACGTGGTTATATTCAGAAAGTTCAACATTTCTTAACCATAAGACGTAATAATATTCCTTTAAACACAAAAACGAGTGAAATAATCTTAATAAAGAGAGTCCAAAAATTATAAAAATGATCAAGATGATAAAAACGAATGAATAACATTATCGAGTAGGTCCCGTCCCAACAATGGTGAGATGCACATTTAAATGTCAATTGAAGATTGAAATGAACCGGGGAAGAATCCGCCGATGTGACTTAAACCAGAAAACAGCATAGTTTTTTCATTGTTTGTAAATCTAAATGGTAGGACTGCGTGTAACATGAACCGTTGATCTAACAGTAAAAAAGAGTAGCTGGAAAACAAGACGTAAGATTATTAACGTCATGCATCAAACAGCATATCAAATTGTCATAGCGGACCGTTACGTTCTGTTGAGAACTCCATGATCTGCATCTACATGGCTTTTAGCGCATAAATAAACGTAAGCAAAAATTTCAGTTCTTGGGAAGGTAAACGTGGCAAATGTGAGATGCAAATTTTAAAAACAAATTTCATCTTGATGGTAGGTTCCATAAAGCACACATGGGATGTTTTTGTTTTGCTTACATTACTTCCTAATATGCACAGCATCCTTCGTTTTCCCTTTGCAGTTTTGTATTGCTTGTATTCAATAAAAAAAGTTTGAGCGTGCTTCAGCTTGAACCTAAGGGCTACAGAAACTAACCATCAACCATGTCGCATGTACTGGTAAATGGCACGTAACAGAAAAAATGCTTGCTACTTTTCGGTTTGCACTTTATATAACTTTAAATTACTACATATTGAAGCTTCAAAAGAGTTGAAGTACAGTAAGAAAGTACTTTGGGTGAACTACTGACTCTTAAGTGTCATTTTACCAGGAATGGAGGCCATCTTTTTATATTTTGAAGATTTATAAGGATAATTTATCTGAATTCGCTAGATTTTTCAGCTAAAATTATGTTATATAGCCTGTTAAAGAATTCTATTGTTCATGTTAGTCAAAAATAACTACTTCCTTCAGCCACCCACCCAACGATATCGACAAAGAAATTTAATACAAAAAAAGAGGGCGTTATAGAAGCAAAAGTAGTAAGTACTAGTTATGTTGCCTAGAAATATAAGACATCTGGTTCCAGATGTATTTTTTTAAATCAATCCTTGAAAATTCCTGGATTCTCATTTGTTGTAATAACGAAATGCTAGGATGGATGATCGGGACGTGTACATATTCTACGTGAACATTTAACATGCGTTTGAGTGTAACGTGATATAGGTAATCGAAAAGCTGACATGGCAAATTGGGATCGGCCTTCTAACAACTATTGTTACACCATAAACTTTTGAGAATCGTCTGTACACCCGTACGAATTTCGATTAGTCTTTTCTCTCAAAAGGATAACCATAGAGAAATTCATAATGTAACATGATGCTGGTAATTTAAGGTGCAATGCAGAACAGTTCAAACCTTCTCAGAAACCTCGCGCTCAAACATGACTCTGTATCAAAATCTGGAGGGTCGATTAATAGAAGATGCCTGTGCGACATCATGATTAATGCAAAAAAATCTTTTCTTGATAAATCTTTCTTGTGTTAACACATTTTTGTCATTAAACGTATAAGGGATACAGTTCGTTCAGTGTTCATGAACGAAAATGCGAAGTTTGAGCAAAAAACGCATATGCAACTGCGATAAAACGCATGTAACAATAGTTTGTCGAAAAAAGTTCCGAGTTAGACATTCACTGTTTCTGTTACAAAATTTATAAAAGGCAAGCAATAGGTTAGGCAGATGAAAAGCAGACGCTAGCCCGTTTGTTATTACGTTCATTTTAATGAAGTTCATGTGTTAAACGGATAGATTAAAGATAGAAATCGCAGTGCCTATGCGTAACTTTTAGGCCATTGCGTTTTGCGATGATTATGTTTTGTAAATGAGCCGACTCCCCATCAAAACATTATTATTATCTTTCTGTTTGGTTAACTCTTGTCGAGTCTCATAATAACTTGTTCCTCGAGGCATAAGATCAGTGAAGATGAATACCACGAGTGAGCATGAATGTTTGGAAAGAAGTCGTTGCTCGTCGAGAACTCTCATAGCCGACAGATTGAGGTTATTTCCAAGTAAATAAACACCATGACAAGCACTTGTGTTGCTGATGATGGTCGTATTTGCGGTAAGTACTAGCTACACATAAAAGAAGGAAATGTATGGAAATATTATGCAGCATTTTACGGAATAGTTTTTTTCCTTCATATTTTATTTCTCCACTGCAACTGCGACCGTAAGTCAACGTTACGTACGTCAACTTACAAAATATCTGTTGTCATATTCATATAAAAGGTTATAATACCTAAGGGGTTTCTCATTGTATGACTGTATAACGGGCAACTAGGAAAGGTATTGTCCCTATGAATTGAAATGATTTTTAATAGGCTACTCCATTTCGTTTCGCCATAATGGAGCATCGTAATAATAAAATAACAGTTCAGGACAGGATAGGCCAATGTAGAAAAACGGGACAAGTAAATTATGGCTATTCAACAGAGAAACACTAAGACAGTTTGATAGAATGATGATATGATATTTGCCGTATCATGCATTGTCCAACATATGAATCTGGAATTTTGTTCCCAGTCTAGCAAGTGAATGTGGATGTCATACCACTTCAAGCCCTCTTTTGTTACTTTCTAGTCAAAGTCAAGCGGTTATATGCTGAACCGTAAAGTGTATTAAAGTCAACGTCAAATTTTGGAACGTTAAATTAGTTTTCGCTGACCCTCTCCAGTCCTGCCAAGCAAATTCAACAGAAAATGTGTATCGTTCGACTTGATAAATTATTTACAGCAACATTTATCTTTTTTCCGCTTGCCCCTTTTCCGAATCAAACGTACTGCATGTACATTCCAATTTTTGAGGGACCAGCGAGAAGTCCACTAAGCTAGGTAGTGAAACATGTCGGTAAACAAAAGTGGAAAATCGTCGCAATTGTGTCGTATTAACCAACGTTAACTAACTTCTTTCTGTTGCTTTCCTTTGTTCTATCCTACTTAGCCATGTTTTGACCAGAGTATTTTCCATTCTTCCACACTATCGATTAGCCTGCTCATGCATAATTTAGTTGCATCAGTGAATTACCTGCTGTGTCTGCTTCTTACTCGAGTAGTTGCGGTTTCATAAGTTAGAATGATGAGCCATGGTGTGCTCTACCCTCTGAAACCCATTTCAAATTCGGTTGTTTTTAAAACGCAAAATTAATGGTTTCTCCAGCAAAAAAAAAACCAAGAAAAAGTCCGGCAATGCCTTTTCCACAAAGCACATTTCCTTCTAATCCGTTTTTCTCTTCGTAAGCTTCAGATAGCTGCTGTACCTTTAGTTATATTGTTTCGCTAAATTGCGCCTGCTAAATAAGTAAAGGCCCATCTAGTGTGAAATGGCTTCCACATCGACGTGAATTGGCGCGGGACAAGTCAAGACAAACCGCTACCAACCACCGACGTCCCGAATATTTTGTTATATTCCTGCCTTAACTGTACTTTTTAGAACTATTCGCTGCTGCTGGTCTTTTCTCATCGCATCACATGAATATTATATTATTATTATTATTATTTTCCATACGCTGTGGTGCATAAAACCTAGTCAACTGGCTATAAACTGGACTTCTATATCGTTACTGCTTTCATGGAAGTTCGTTTCTCAAACACAGACTAAACGTTTAGCTATCTTGTGCTTTCACCTTCTCCCTCTCCGTTCTCATTCTTGACGTGATGACCGTCATCAATCATGCAAAAGCACTTTACTATGCACCACGTCACCGTCAACCACTACATGGTTCGTTGTATTCTATAGGCAGGAGCCTATGTGTGGTTTTGCTAAACTTTTTAAAACGGTGGAAAATTCGGAAAATCCAATATGAGCATGTACGAGCTTAAATGGAAACCCGTTTTCATCATGAGTACCATTCCAAATTTAAAAAAATTCGTAAATTGGAAATCTATGTGTGTGTAGTGTGTTCTACCATGATGTCTTAGGCGCTTCAGAGGGTGTACGTAACTAAGAAATAATTGCAAGCTTTGACGATACTTAGTATCGTATTGCAGTACGTATCAATTTTCCACATGGCCAAGAACAAAAGATTTCAAACCAAAGGCTATGAGTAAAGGCGAATTGTTTCATTGAACTCTCATATTCTTGTGTCCGGCAAGATATATGTAATTTCTATGATTCCTAAAATAACCTAACTAAATAAAAAATAAGCCAATAATTCCAATATTGCACGGCTAAAGAAAATCATGTCATTACCTTTTTTATTTCCCGGCTTATTGCTGAATCTGACTCTTCGGAAGCAACAACGGTGGACTTCCTCTTTGAGGGCGGACCGACGACAAGAGTTGGAGTATCGTCAACCTACACAAAAAAGATTTCAAAAGTTTTTTTTAGATTCAGTTACTTTGCTGTGATCACAAATTATACATTTTATTTCTTTTTGAAAGAGAAAGGGTCCATTGTATTAATTTAAAATCTCTTGAACAGTATTACATGCAGAAATTTTTGTGTCAAACATTTTACTTTTAGCGATCTTTGTAGACCACTTCCCGTAGGTGGACGGTTCTCAGTATAACAAACAACGAATGAGTTATAAGAACACATTAGTTCTATTATTACTCTTCGTTCTTTTGGGAAAATTAATGGGATATGTTTTCAGTTCCATTATTTTATGGCTGACGCCAGAATAAACATTATTTATCTGCAACTGTGAAAAATTGTTGTATGCAATAAAGCAAATAAATCCTCCTCGCCATCATCACCCAGATTAGCTCCACTCCACGTTTGTGTGTCTCTCGCCGGTCTATAACAGCCGAGCTTTTGAGATTTCTACGAGTTCATTGAAAATGCGAAAATCGCTTTTAAACTTTTGTTAAAATGACATAAAGTACTAAAAGCAGCGTATAAATGAAAGAATCAATGCATTTTGCGCCATGGCAGCTACTTTCCTCTTGCCAACTGTAGATTTCCAAAAAACCTCCTACGAAAATTCCGTAAAACCCAGGCCTTCAATTTCATACAATATATAACTTCTGCAAACATGTGCACAAAATTACGATTCTGTATAAGCACACGTGTAAACTACAACAACGGTAAAATTTCAATGAGTCCAAGTGATGAATGATCAGATTGGGCCGTTGTGTCGCAAATGCGTTTTAAAGGGTTTAATGGAAAGACGCCTTCATATTTTTTGATTCAACTAGTATAACGACTGTCATCACAAGCATGTCCATGATCTGAACCGTAGTAAACCGGCGCATGAAAAATATGAAAAGTATTAAGTTGCACGAACGGTACGGAGACGTTTGTTTTGTTATACATACGCAAAATATATTGAACAAAAAGCACGATAAAATATTTGTATCCTTTAAATGCGTGTACTAAATCAGGAATGGAATCCTTTTTGCTTCCCTTTTACATACACCCTCTTTCTCTATTTATAACTGCTTTGATCATGTTTCCGAACTTCCAAAAGAGTAACACAGAAGAATAAAATGACGTCTTTTTTAGCATGCAACATGAAAGCTCAGCTCTGTAAGTAAACTATAATAATGTTTTTTTGTCACCATATTTCTTTTCAAAAACAATTTCTGAGCGACATGAGCCGTGCAGTATTCAATTTTATTTTGCCTCGTTTCCTAGGCCATCAAGCGTTCAAGTTTCTTTCTTTCTGTTGCATGACTACGCAAAAAAATATGTTTCTCTTGCAAATCTCGACACTGCTGCTGCAGCATATGAATTTTAATGAAACGTAACATTCATATTAGTACCTTCGTTGTAATGGTAATCAATATAAAGACTTAAATACAAATTTAAGCTTTTGCTTTATTTATGCAGTAATCTCTGTGTGTAGTTATACCAAGCAACTAAACGTGTTTTGGTAATGAAACTCAAAAACATTTCAATTTTCCTTTTTTCGTCCTTGTTTTGCGTATTTGTGTAAAAAAAATGATTTTGCGTACCAGTTGCTTTTAGATATTTTTCCAATCTCGACCGGTTTTGTCGTCTAAGCAGCGAACGAGGACATTTTTGCATTATTCTCATAAAAACCCTTTTCAGCTCATATTTATTGTTATTACATATTATTTGTTAGAACTGCATCTATAATACAGACTTTACGTGCCTAAGTACATTAATACCTACAGGATCAAAGTGCATCATGCTCTGCATGTGGGCGAGAAAACTAAAAAATGACATCGAAATTTCGGAAATCAACAATACATTTGTGTACTCATATCATACTACACGCATTGATATATGATTACTCATAATTAAATTCTTACGGCTTATTTATCTGGGTCATAAAGCACATTACATATGTTTAGTAATCTGTATGTAAGATTCCCTTTATTTAGGATTTTTAAAGAATACCAAATTTTGCATATAGCCGTACATACATACTTACAACTTAGTTGACTCCTTGCACTTACATATCTTGGAAAAGGGAAATCCCATAAGAGCCCTAAAATGCCCCACTGAGTCACAGTGACTGTTGACTGTGATAAAAAATTAAATATAAATGAATCGTAAAACTTAAAATGATTACTTTTTTGAAAACGAACCCTAAAGCAATGAAATAAAATTAAGAACTTGTTAAGTACATGTAAAAAATTTAAAACTCTCTCTTTTACATTTATAAAACTATAGTGTTTGGATAAGATAAGGTTTACAGTGAAAAAATATATTTCGTTTTAATTTACACCTGCCTTTTCTATCCTGCAAACGACTCAACGATGAAAGCGAGCTCTTTCCGAAGCTTAGTCTCTAAATTATGCGCGAATACTGTTTGTGTTCCTTTTCTCTAGTCAGGGACATATTTCAAAGCTTAAACCCTAAAAAACAAAGTTTTCTTCAGTTTGTTTCAAATCAAACATTTACTTACAAAGATTAAGGAATTTTGAACAGATTGACAAAAAATTGTAAACTTTTTGCATCTGATTTTACTCCCACTTCTTCGTAAGCTCATACTTTGTTATCAGATAAAGACCTTGTTTTCGGTACGCAGTAGTTTCCACAGTTGACGTTGACACTATCTAATAAGAAAATCTACAAGATTACGGTAATAGAACAAATGGTCCATTTAGTACAGCCTCCTAAACGTCATCATACGAAGACTGCCAGTCCTAAGAAAAAAAACTAGTTTTGGGGCACTTTGTAAAATTACAGTAATCACGGTAATGGGACTAATAAGAAGCAGCAGTTAGTCTTGGTGGTTACTGGCACTTGTGCCGCAGCCACACAGGCTCCTAATGTGTACCAGCTTTTTTATCATCACCACCAAACTGTACACATTTCACCGTCACCACATCTCTACCACATCGTTCAGTCTTGGTTTTAAAAAGTTTTGTATTTGTTTCTCCTCGTGGCGTATTGAGTCGACCAGCAGATGCGAGGAATCCCACACTGTCAAAGAGAACGATGATGTCGATGTCGGTGGTGTTAGGACAAAAGCATTTCGCTCTGCTCCGCCAGCTCATTTTCCATAACAGGACAGGTTCCATAGAGCACCAATCTTCAGAGAAGAAAAAAACACTACCTACCTTATGTAAACATATACGGTTTTGATATAAATCGATAGTTGTATAGAATTCTTCATGGCTATCGTTCAAAGCTTTTTATTCAACTCGGAAGATGCTTTATGAAGTTTATATTACTGTACCATCAGAATCGTTTCACTATATTATACTAAATAAACGACTTCATCGTTACTTCTAGATGCTTTACATCCTTATAGGGGAGGAAACGAAGCACTAATAATGTTTAAAATAATATTGTTCCCGTTTTAAAGATGGCATGTGAAATTTAAAAAAGATTTGTGTATATAGGCAGTACAAACATACTCGATTGAAAAATCTTGAAAAGCCTTGTTTCTCTTCAAATCAAGTTTAAAAAAAAAAGCTTTTGATATTTTTTTCTTTCGATTCATTTTCCAATCAAAATCAGACCAATACTCACTGCGCGTGATATTGTGAATATATTACATATTGACGCAAACTTCCATTCTTACTTTCTTGTTTAAAAATACTACCAACAAGCCTGACGCAAAGTTGCAAGCATTTGACAGGGTCATATCAAAGCATTCCTATCGAAAGGAAATAAGGAATACACTGACACTATTCTTATCTCCTTTTCCTCTTCTAGACGTGACAATGCTGAGAGATAGCTATTATAGCACTGTTTCTATCTGGGGCAGATGAAGTTTCATTCGAATTTGACAGACCATATACCGTACCTAATGCAAATGCTGAGAAAATCAAGCCACATGAATATCTTGGAGCTAAGGGGCACTTAAATTGTCCCCGGGTCCATTGTCATCGCCCATCAAATCATCATTAAGACGGTGCCTAAGAAATTTAACTCAAGATATTATCAAGTATATCATATTCGGCAGCCTATTGTTACGAGAGCGAAAAAAATCCCACTTAAAATTTTCTTATCATCCTGTGATTTGAATGCAGTAAAGTTAACTAGTTTTATAGTAGTGCTAGTTACTAGGCCGAGAATAGAAAATAGGTACACAAAATTGCATGACAATGCATTTATCCTCATTATCATTGTTATGCGCGCTGTTTTGCTTAGAGCTATATAATTTCGCTTTCTTTTGGATCGTTACAGAAAGTAGGCTTCAGCGAACTATTAAGTTCATATAGTCGTACACCTAAGCTATTATTACACAAGGCTTACGTAGAGTCTATATTCTTTCCTTTCATCCTGGTTGGTCCCACACTACAAAAGCCTCACAATGAATAGAAGTTAATGTTAGTGCGTTTGCTTGTTTGTCGGGGTCCATAAATCATAATCTTAGTAAAAAACGTTCATCTGAGTAACAAACGGGGGAAGTATTTACGTCAACAACAAATCACATCTTTCGAGATTGTAAATATGAGCGTATGGTGTCTTAATATTTATTGCCCATAATACTCAGCAGGGAGTAAACAGAATCCCAGAGAGATGGGTGACGTTTGTTTCAGAACTTTCTATCAAAACCTGAGCAGGTACAAGAACGGTTTCAATCCTTTAGTCTACAAATTTGAAACAAGATATAAATTCGAACGCACAGCTCTATTGACAAGAGTGTGGCCAAAAATGATTCAAATGTCAAAGAAAAAATCATTGTTAGTTTACAAGAATGACAAGACATAAATATCATATCATAATTCATAAATGCTACAGGTTCTTGTTTCTTACACGCAAAACATAGTACACACATGTTTTCAATTGGCTACTTTGACATAAACGTAAGGTGATAGGTGACCCAACAGTGGAGGAATAACATGACTCAAAATTCAACGTTGGGGTTCGGAGCATTTAGCCCAGTTTATGTTGCGCTTCTCCTCAAAAGCAGATTTGTACAAAGATCTTTTCTTTTTTTCGCATAGAAAACGTAACGAATCTTACTAAAGCCTCTCTTAAAGTCAACATCGACAATGCAGGTGGTGTCATTAAAATTTTTAGTATCATCTCACGCATTTTTCAACTCGAAGACTGAATAGAAAAAAGGCATAAAATACTTACGATTTTCTATTTCTACATGCTCTCTTGCTTTCAAGTCGGATTCT